>BQNB010008039.1:42500-91415 GCA_026074375.1 Tanacetum coccineum
TAAAATGACAAAAGTTTCTTTCAACCTTCACGAGAATGATAGCAATCATATTTGTTGGTTTGAGGGAGCTTATGGGTTATTTTGGGGGAAGTATGTTTATTTATAAAGGGGAGAATGTTTGAGAAAAGAAAAGTTTTTGATTTCAATTTCATGGACTTCAAAAGATAATTCTTACCCGGAGCTTATTTTGGAAGCTATATGATCATGTTGTTCATGATGGATCATAATCATTAAGGGGGAGTAGAATTATATAGCTTGAAACAATAAGGTCAATTCAAGGTATATGAAAGGGGAGAAGATATAAGAAAGAATATATGTGGAACAAATCAGATTCTAGCAAGAACATTGAATCAAAGAAATCGTGAGGTTAAAAGTAGTTGTTAAGAAGATAAGATAGTATTCAAGATTGAGGTTTCCTTCATCAAGTGTTGAATAAGCTATATGTTTTCATTAACTTCTAAAGATCAATCTAGAGATAGGGTTCGTCATTTGCATGGAATTACTTCTCAAAATATCGACATTATCTTCGACAATCAAGGTTTTACTAACTGCAATATTCAAAAAGATGGATATGTGATTGAGGGGGAGCTTAAAGATTATGAAGATTCATGTGAAAAGTCAAGTGTTCAAGTCTTTTACAAAGAAATGCTCAATCAATATCATCGTGTTTCAAGATCTTTCATCAGCAACATTAGGTGATTGAAATCTACATTCAAGATCTATGTTCAAAGTTAAAAGATTTTAATATCAAGTATTAAAGAATCAAGTTGCAAAAGAAGGTCAAAGTTAGCTTTTGAGAATGCTGATTTTGAGTTTGAGAGTAGAGTTGATACCTTCAGTCGGAATAAAGAAATTATTTGTCATATAGGGAGAGAAAATTATATCAGGAGAGATTTGCTACAAGGTCGTCCTCAACTTTCATAAAGAATTCTCAGCGTTTTCGAGCTTCAAAGAAAAAGGAAATGACAGACTACTTCAGAATTAAGTGTTCAAGAATAAGGAAGAAGTCGTCATCAAAAAGATAATAAGGATAGTTCCCAAGTAGATCATTTAGGGGGAGAATGTTAGAAATAAAGAAATGTTCTACTTGTAAGCACTATTATAAAGTGCATGGACTAAATATGTTAAGTAAGGAAAGTTTAGTCAACAAGCTAACCAAGGGCTATAAATAGTAATTTATGCCATGGTTAGATGTAACAACTTCATTTAATCAAAATGCAAGTTAGGTAATTCTCTCTCTAAACACACACACTAATTACACCTTGATCTTCACACACTAATCATCAATCAAGATCTATTGGTTAATACTAATTCAGTAGAAGCTTCAGAAGAAGGCTATAAATAGCCTACTCACTCACACACAAAGGGGAACTTTTTTGATTTTTAATTTTCTTAGTATTGTAATTTTTAGCTTAAAGTTTAAATTCAGTTTTAATTATCTTTTATAGAGTTTAGCTTAATGTAACTTTTCAGTTTACTCTTTTGTACTCAGCTTATTATTAATACAATCAACTTTTCCTTTTACTTAATATGTCATCCAAATTAAAAGCTCTTTTACCTTAAGTTGTCATGTTCACTGTTCCATAAGCTCATACAAGCTCTTATTAAGCTCTTCTAGTCTATAAGCTAGAATTGAGCTCATTAATTCAATTTAATACTACTTAAGTAAAATAATCAGGTTTAACCTATGCAAAAACATGGTGAAATTTGGTTTTAAGCTTATGGATGATGGGGTAACAATGGAAGACCCCATTGGACTTTACTAGCTTATCCAAAAGGATAAGCTAGAGCTATAGAGTAGCTCCTTGAGCCTTTGATGCCTTTGTTTAGCTAAGGCTTATTGTAAGTTTTCATTTAGTATTCTGTCTTTATATTCAGCTTATAAACTGCTTATATTGTGCTTGTTTCTTCTTGTTTGTCTGTAGTTTATATTATCTCTTTATGCTTATTAATCATGTGTAAGTTCCCTATTTCAGCTTCTATGTAGTGTCGATTTTCATTTTCAATCACTTTGTCTTCACATCTGTCATAAGACTTTAAATTGATGACATAGTTCTTAAATCTGAAATTTTTGGCTTAATAATTACTTGTTCAGATTAAGGTACTTTGGTTAGTATAAGCAATTCACTATCTTAGTCATTAAAGTTGTCACACGGATTTCCAGTCTATTATAAGCTAAATGGAACTTTACGAAAATTAAGGGGGTGATTGGCATAGCAGAGTACTAACTATCCAAAGTTAGTTGGTTACGTAGCAAAGAGCGACAATTTATATACTATAGTATTAATCCGTAAGAATATCCTTTCCAATTTACTTCTTCAACACAAGAGAAATTTAAGGTATAAAAATCTCACTAAAGAAAACACAATTTGTATTATATTTTTATCCGGGGGAAGTACTTTACTCGGTCGTGTCCAACGGAATCGTGATTGAGATTTTGGGAATAATTCGGATTTGAGTTAAGAATGTAAAGGATTTTTTGAAATTATTGATTTACAATACAAAATATAAATAGCACGAATTAAGAACAATTAACGGAGCTCGAAATTTAAATGCAACAAAAACGTTAAAAACGCGAGCTAAAACTGAAATTTTAAAATCTAAGGCACGAATTTTAACCAAATTTTCTATAACTTAAAAAATCACAAATTTAAAGAAAAATTTTAAGAAAAAGAATTGGAATTTTTTATACTATTTTGAATTTTTTTTTATGATTTTAAAAGATTAATGATATTAATCAAAAAATAAACTTTTTCTAAAAATTATCACTAAAATTTTGTTTTTATTTTTCAAAAATTCTAGATTTAAAAAGAAAATTTTCTCAAAAAGAATTAATATTTTTCAACTGTTTTTCTATTTTTTATGATTTTTCTAAGAAAAAGATATTAACTAAAATCTATTTTAATTCCTATAAAATACAAATTTAATTGGAAAAATAAAGAAAAATGGTTTTAAAATACTAAAAGAGTGCAGAAATCAAATGGATCAAAATCCTAATTTTTTATAAGGCTAATTGATACTAATTTGATGTATTAAAATAAACCCTATTTTATAAAACTTATTTGGAAAACTATTAATTCTATTTATTATTCTAGAAAAGACAGGGTAGAAAAGTGCTAAAAAGGAAAGTAGCAGGGTAGGCGGGAAAAAATATTTCACATTTACACAATAGTGAAAAGGGTGCCCTGAAACTTTGAGAAAGAAAAGTACTTACAGATCCTAGCGACTTGGCTTATTTTTGACTTATTAAAAAGAGATTTCTCAGCCAAATCTCAAAAACTACAAAAACTTATTAACTACTTATTCTAAAAAACTTTATAAAGACAACTTGTGAAAATTTTATTACTTAATAAGCTACAAAATAAGCAATTTGATTCCTGTTACTGAACGTTGTGGTTTTAGAGCTTTTTGGTTTTTAGCTTTTTTCTAGCTTAAACTAGATGAAATTGGAAAATAAAGAAGTAGAAGCTAAATGCACCTAAAGATATGTACTAGTAAATCTAAGAATAAATTAACTACTTGGTTAACAAACAAAATGACACTGAACTATGATATTGAAGAATGCAAGTTTTAGGCTTAAGCTGTTTTGAGCTTTTTTCTAATAAGCTAAAGAGCTTAATACTAAACCTTAAAGGCTGAATTTTTGAATTTAAGTTGTCCTAAGGTTATTAAGCAAACCTAGATAAAAGGTTTCTAAAAATTAAAACTAAAAATAAGAAATCAATAAGAAATTGAGTAGGAATTAATAGTGCTGCTATACATATTTTGACAGTAGAATGTAAGACTAGATCTATGAACTTGAATAGTAAAATTTAAATGATGTAATTTTATTAAGCTTAATAGAGTTCTAAAAAATTATATGCTCAATCTAAATCTCTATAACTAATCAACTTTAGACTAAAAAGACTGCCTAAAAAATGAATGAGCAACAAACAGTTTTAACTGGTGTTGTGATGTGTTTGCAAAGAAGATTAAAAGAGGACAGGCTAAATTTGTAGATTTAAACAAATTCTATCAACTTCACTAAGTGCATCTAAGTTTCATTGATAATACATTGAACAATAAGAAAGCTATAAATCGCAAAATCCTAAAATATCTTTCTCAATTAATCTGCCCTGGTGCTAGTTCAAAGTTTTTACATTCTAAACTTTGAAATTCTTCAAACTAAAACTTAAAACCTGTTTAACTTTTGATATTATGACCTAATACAACTGTATAAAGAGCTTTGACAGGTATACATTGACTTTAAAAGTCAAAAACACCTAGATCCAAACACTCTTTTATAGTGACTGTCAATACTAGATTGAGTTTAAAATCTATCTAAAAGCTCAAACAGCTTAAACTTTTTATCTACTTCTATTTAAAATGTCCTAATAAAGCTATTTGAGCTGTAAAAGTACTAGCTTATTAGTGGATTATAGCTAGTTTACCTCCTACTAAGCTTAAACTACTTATATGACAGATTTATATGAAAAAGTGAGATTACTTAATTTTGTTCTAATGAAACTTAAAGACAGCTAAATACAAAGCCTAAACAATCATGATTGAGTGAATTAAGCAAGTATGCATAGAATAAAGCATCTGATTTAAGCTAGAATTAAGCTAGTTGAGATTACAGAATGAAACCTGAGAATTTTTTGGACAGTCTCAGCACTTAAGCCACTCATGAAGAGTGGAGTGGTAGAAACAATCACCTAAGTGGCACTTGCCTCTAAGCCTTAGCATTCAAAATCATCAATAAGTTTGACAGCTTATTACTCCTTGTACTTCCAAATTAAACACAAAACAACTCAAGTTATCATGCTTTTGATTCCGATTGATTAAAGTGAGTAAATGAATTGCTTAAGAACAAAGTTTGACTGAAATTGAGCTTATGAACAGTAATAAGCTCAAATGAGCTTATTGAAAGCTTAATGAGTGAAATCGACTTAGAATTGAAAACAAAACTTAAAGGAACTTGTAAACTGAATTGATATTACTAAAATTGTGAAGTACAAGATGAAAGAGAGATAGTACAAGTAATTAAAACGTATTGCTAAAAACTTGAAAGAAAATTGCTTAATATTGAGAGAATTTAAAACTGAAAATTAAAAACAAAAACAACAACTGAAAAATGTGAGCCCTAAGCTTCTATTTATAGAGGATTGAAGAAGAGAAGAGTAGAAATCTCGAATCTTCCAATTAATCTTGGCCTTTTGGATCTACTTTCGAACCTATTTATAGCGTTTGATGACGAAAAAGTGATGGGTGTTTCGAACCATTCAATGGTTCAACGTGGTCGATTATTGGATTGTAGACGGAGGTTTATAATAGGCTTGGAGTGTTTATTAAGGAGCGTGGAGGGGGCAGTGTGGATTTGGTGATTAGGTTGTTTGTCAAAAAGGGCGGAAAAATCGTGTGTTTGTTAGAGCGGTTCAAAGACGCGTTTTACTATTTGAAACTTTGAAGAGATTGCAAACAATGGTCTTGTCTTTGAATGTCCAAGATGTAGTGTAAAAGCACTTTCGATTATGACAGTATGTCCTTTTTGTGTTTGATTTGCTCCTTTAGTAGTTGTAAAAACAAGTTTGAAATTGGACAAGTTCGGTCCTTTGTGGTTTTTATCTTCATGTCCATTTAACAAACACAAACTTTCTTCATTGGCAAATTAGTCTTGAACTTTCAAACTCCAAAATAGCATTATAACTTTGAACACTCTGTTCACAAAATTGGTCCCTTGAACTTTTTAACTCCTAATGAGCCTTTGAAACTTTGCAACTTGCTGTGTGGGCTGAATCCGGCTTTTGATTTCTGCATTCTTTGACTTATGTCTTTTCGTTCCCTTGTCGGTTTTTGACTTGTTTTTTTTGCTTGTTTTTGTCTTTATTATCCTTTCCTGCCACAATTAGACACAAAGCACACATTTTTCTTTCTTTGGCATTTTCTGGCTTTATTTGGCCAATATCCCGGTTTTTATTATATACCTTAAGCATTTATCAAAATTCCCCAAACTAAGTTGCCGTGTCCTCACGCATGTTATCAGTTCCACTTGTAAACTAAACAAGTTTTACAAAATGCCCTTGCTTTCACCTTTTTTAAACAACTTTCGCTTCTTCTCAACATTTATCTATTGGAAACCATTTATGGTAATCATTGCAACTTTGCAACTTTTGGCTCATTGAAATAGGCTACTACGCTTAATAGAGCACAAAAGAGGAAAATTCGTATCCTTGACTTTTCACTAGGACTAAACAAAGCTTTTTTTAAACAGATCATTGTCATTTAGTCCAAATGATTAAGCTCTTATACTTATAACTTGTAAACTTTTCACTCCCATGAATAAATTAATGATTAAGATGTGTGCACTCTTTTTACTCAACCATAGATCATTTATCTTCATAAGGGTTTGTTTGAAATCCCTCTAAGCTTTTGCAAAATAAGCCTTATGAGATTAAATGTTTAATAACATAGATAAATCTGATCAGAGCTAATAAGAGATTATGAAACAAAACTTATAAGTTGATTTGTAGAAATGAAATTTTGAACCATTCTTTTTACTTTCAACATATACAATAATTATTTTCTTTTTCTAATAGGAATGTTGTTCTTAGTTCGAACCTCCTACTTAGGCATTTCACCCAAATAGGATATCGCAACAACAACGGTGTTCTTAGTTCGAACCCCACTCAGTTGCTAACGTTTTGTTGGGTTCATCGCGACCAACACCTTTTCTACAAAGCCTAGATCCAAAGTCCCTTAGTTGCAATCATCAACTAGGCCTGCTCCCTAGTGCATGAATGACTACGAACCTTGATTCCACGTATACATAGACTTTTAATCCATTAGATTGCGACCCCTATCAGAGTCTTGCTCTTCAATCATAGAGTACGCCGAACGATCAAAACTACATTAAAGCTTTTATTATTCTAATTTTTTTGTGATGTCTTCATGTTGCACGAAAAAATAATGCTTTTGCATTAGAAATGAATCAATTGGGGCATTCTTTTTACTAAATTATATTTTTTTTTGAACGGATAAAAATTTCATTTAGAATATCAACTTATAAATTTGGAAACCAAAAATCTTACTTTACATATTACAAAATGATTTTTTTTTTAAATGTAAAGATTTTTCTAAAGACATTGTTGACTTAGCTAATTAAAAAGAGCCAGTTATGTTTAAGTGTATTAAGAGCTTGTGGGAGTAAAAAGACACAATATTATTCATATAAGCTTTAGTTTTCAAAATAACCTTGCTTAAGCAAATAACTTATATTTAACTACATCATTTCTTGTTCTTCACATTTTAAAATCCAAAGCAATAGGATTTTTGAAAGTTGGCCCTATACAAAGGTAGGTTAAAAGTACTAAGCTTGGGCATTTTACCGGTCAACGCAAAATTTAACTCATATTTATCTAACCAACGGATTACCAAAAGTGGTTGTTTTTTCCCCAATATAAGCTTCTATTTGAGCTTTTTCTTGAAACCAAAAATTTTATATTTTTCTCACTTTCACAAATAAAAAAAAAAAGGTAATTCAAAAAAGGTTCAACAAGGTTGCATGAGAGCAAGTCAATTCGAAGATATCTTCCCCAAACTAAAATGAAACTTTATCTCAAGTTTGAAAAAATAAGCGGTCAAAAGGGAATCTTTAACAAAAATTCTTAAGGCCATGCCAAAAGAATAGATGTTTAGTTCGATAAAAATTAAAGACAAGGATAGAGATTTCCCATTTATGAAGAGTATGATTGGGAGGACCATCAATGGAAATTGTGCGGCATTGCTTTGTCTTCCACAAATTTTGAACCATGGAGTCTTCCAAAATCCGGATAAACCTAGACAAAAATCACAAACAACCAACAAGAGACGAAACGAACAAGCTTCTTTTTTTTTTACAGTGTTTAGTCAAAAACATCTCTAAAACGGGCTTAGTTTTTGTTAACACGAGTACAAGCTATACTCGCCCACCGAATTAATTTGTCCTTGGGGGAAGCGAAGAAAAAAGAAAAAAAGGAAAGAAATAAAAGGATATGCATGGGGTGCCTCCCAAGAAGCGCTTGTTTATTATAGAGTCCCCTTCGGCTTGACTCTTTCCCCAAACTAGGTTTTTATGGTGGGTAATAGTGAGGGTGAAGAAATTCCAAAAGGTTGGAAACCTCCCCAATAAAGGATGAAAGATATACCGTTGCATTTTGGACCTCGGGTTCAAAAAACTGTTTAGAAAAGAATTTCAAAAGAGAAAATGTGAACCCGGAAAATGCTTTGGTAACATTAAAGTCCATTAAGGGTGGGTGGAGTGGGTCAAAAACATCAAGAGTTAAAGAACTCTTCATTGTAAGCACATTATCACAAATACCCGGATTAAAAATTTTATCTTCACTCCCCGTGGAGTAAGATGCGGGTAAAACCTCGGGATAGGTGACAAATGGTAGAAAAGATCGGGTAGTAAATGTGAAGGAATCTTCCTCTTCATCTAAAAACAAACTTTCCACATATACCCAGTAAGAAAGTTCATTGGTGTTAATTTGTCCAACAAACCTTAAACTTCAGCCATCACTGGCTCGTCCATCAAAAGTAAATGACTCATCCTCGGAAAGAATCATCGAGTCATCCGAAAAACTGGCACTTCCTCCTCCTCTAAAGGCAAATCAAGATCCACAACGGGGATAGTAGAGGAGGGGCAAAATATAGGAGAAATCGGAATAGGAGGAGAGAGACTAAAAACGTTAATCTTTTCAATTAAAAGATAACTTTCGACTAATATCTCTTGGACGAGAATGTCAACGATCTTAGAAATGTCGAGAACAATCTCGACTCCGTCCACCTCAATTGTCAACACAATCATAAAAATCGTCTCAAAAATCGTCATCGTCGTCGGTATTCATCATCATCGTCACAAGCTTCATCGATTTCGGCGAAAATCGGAGCAAAGATGAGCAAGTTCTACTCGTGGGATTTCGTAATAGGAATCATCGATGTCAAAACACAATTACACTCCCCAAAACTAAAGTCATCGAATTCACTTGTGGTTTGATACAAGGGTATCACAATAATCGTCTCCGTTTTCGGAGTAGTGTTATTTGCCTTGTCTTCCATTATGAGTAAATCCTTAGGCTCTACGTTTGGCGAAAACGGAGTGTGTTCGTATTCGGATTGAAACCGCATAAATCCCAAATTATCGTCATCATCGTCAACGATAATCTTTTGAATTCGAGCTCTAGCTTCAGACTTTCTAAGTTCTTCTGCTTCTTGTATACTTTTCCGAATTTCAATGCTTAGACTATTGAATTTTTCCTTAAGCTCAAAAATCTTATCTTTTACTTGCTTCTATAATCAATATCAATCTCCTCCTTTTGATATTCTCTATTCCGATGAATATCAATCTGATTGACCATTCTTTCATTTCTTCTAAACACTGCTGCTTCTGAATCTCCAAAATTTGGATTTCATTTCTTGAGCGAGATTGACTTTCATTAAGGGCCTTGTTAGCTTTTTGAAGTTCTCTCCTCAGCAAGCAGTTTCCGCCATACTCTTCTCTTCTTGATCTTCTGGATTGGGTTTAGAAATTTCTTGCTTAAGTGGTTGAATTTCATTAAGGATTTGTAAATCCTTAAGAAGATTTTGCAACAATTCTTGCAAATACTCAGGTTGAGTTTGCTCTTCTTCCACAAAGTGCTTGATCTTCAAAAATTTCTCCTCCGCAAGCAATAACTTGATGCTCTTTTCATTATGAGGAATGTGATCATACTTCTTCAAGAAGTTTTGCATAGCTTCTATAGATCCGTTTTGGAGAATGTTGCATTTCCTACTTGCTATCGGAGGAGTCTGATAAACATCGAAAACTGTGCGGGGGTTGTAAATTGGGTCAACTAGCCGGAAGAATGAGAATTAAATACTCTTGGCTTCATCGGCTGACATTGGTAGTATCATGAGATCACCCACAGTTTTCACAACAAAGTATTGTTGTGGAAGTGTTTGTGAATCATGTGGGAAACAATCAAATTTCGATTATTAGCACGGTTCCAGCTCGGAAATGAAGGATCTTTTGGTGGACAATTTTAACCGAAGGTGAGCACCTTTTCCACAAGATTTCACAATGCATTTTTGACAAAAATCCACATTTAATGAATCAGCACTCATAACAACAATTATGGACGATTTGTGGAGGATTTTGTGAAATATTCATACCGGGGTCTTGATCAACAACGCTTGGCTCTCGAGGAGCATTAATAACGTTGGTATTGTCATTGGATGACTCAGAAGGTATCTTGAATAGTTTTTGGGAAAAAACCATTATCAACACAATACGTAAAACAAATCTTTTTCGAATTTCATACGTATACGAGTACATCCATGACAATACGGACCATCGACCGGGGTTCCCCACAAACCGCACCAATGAGAGAAGATGTCAGGAACCAATTATCTGGTCATTAAGTTTTCCATATCGAACAACATTTCTTTGAGTTGTAACAAACTTCCACTAGTTGACACATTCTTGATTGCATATAGGGATTTTGAACGATTAGGCCCATAAGGAATTAAACATTTATCGAGGATAAGGAAGATGAGAAATTAAACAAATAAGAGGGGAATAAGAAGAATATTTTTACAGCCTTTTCCGAAATTCATAAGATGATTAAAAGAATTTGAGATTGAAAATGAAGTTCTTTTTTGGGGGAAATTAAATTTTTTTTGTATTTATTAGGATGAAACAAAATATTTTTGGGAACCGTTTATTACATGCTTCACGTTAAGTCTCATGATTTACGCACAGCGAGCGGAAATGCTTAGCGGAGCCGAATGATACTTAGAGCGTCAGATATATTTTCTTAAACTCACCTTATAGTTTGTAAAACTTAATGGTCTCCGTCGTACCTCGCATAGTACTTCAGATTTGTTTTGTTGTTAATTGGACTGGCATACATAAATTTTATTTTTTTTTTCACATTTTTTTAGCTGTTAAGATGGATAGCTAGTATCAAATGTTTATTTTTTTTTTATCTTTTTTTTTACTAATTCGATCGGAATCGATTAATGAACTTTTTATATTTTTATACAAAAATAACAAGATAACTTCCAAAGGAAGGATCTTCGAAACTCTACTTCAACGAATATTCTTCAACAATCGTTCACGACTTCCCCGGCAACGGCGCCAAAATTTGGTTCGTAGCAAAGAGCAAACAAATTTAATATACTTATAGTATTAATCCCGTAAGAATTCTTTCCAAAATACTTCTCAAACAAGAGAAATATAAGGTAAAAATCTACTTAAAAAACAACAATTTGTATATTTTTATCCGGGAAGTACTTTCTCGGGTCGTGTTCCCAACAGAATAGTGATTTGAATTTGGGAATAATCGGATTTGAGGTTAGAATGATAAAGGATTTTTTGAATTACTTGATTACAGCTACAAAATAAATAGCACGAATTAAAAACAATTAACTAGCTCGAAATTTAAATGCACAAAACGTAAAAACGCGAGCTAAAACTGAAATTTAAAATCTAAGGCACGAATTTTAACAAATTTTATACCTAAAAATCACAAATTTAAAATGAAAATTTTAAGAAAAAGAATTGGAATTTTTTAAACTTTTTTTTGAATTTTTATGAATGTTAAAAAGATTAATGAATATTCCAAGAAAAATTTTCTAAAAAATTATCACTAAATGTTGTTTGTATTTTTCAAAAATTTCTAGATTTAAAAGAAATTTTTCAAAAAGACATTAATATTTTTCAATGTTTTTTCTATTTTTTTATGATCTTTTATAAGAAAGAAATTAAACCTAAATTCATTTTAATTCCTAGAAAATACAAATTTAACTGGAAAAATATGGAAAAATGGTTTTAAAATACTAAAAGAGTGCAGAAATCAAATGGATCAAAAAGCCCTAAATTTTATAAGCTAATTGAACACTAAATTTGATTTAATTTAAAACTTAAACCCTAATTTTATAAAACTAATTTGGAAAAATATTAATTCTATTGTTTATTCTAGAAAAGGACAGGGTAGAAAAGTGCTAAAAGGAAAGTAGAGGGTAGGCGGGAAAACTATTTCAAATTTACACAATAGTGAAAACGGGTGCCCCTGAACTTTGAGAAAAGTACTAAACAGACCTCGCGACTTGGCTTATTTTTGACTTATTAAAAAGTGATTTTCAGCCAAATCTCAAAATACAAAAACTTATTACTAAACTTATTCTAAACAACTTTAATTAAAAGACAAATTGAACTTTTATCTAGACGTATGTTTAAAGATTAAGATTTGACCGACTTTTAATAAACGATAGTGATATTCGTTTATTGGTTGACACATAAATATTATGAGGATGCCTTTTTAAAAGGAGCTTAATGAAACTTAATATCTTGGCTAGATATGCCAAAATATGTACTTTAAAGGGATAAAAAGAAAGATAAGACGAGGATGAAGACGATATGCTCTTGGATGAGAATGAAAAAGATTCCATAGAGCTAAAAAGTAGGGAAGGATGAGCGAGACTAAAGAAGGAAGGTGTTGACAAGAGGTTGTCAGAAAGGATTGATATATCATTTGCACTAACAATTAATGTGCATGTGATCCTATCAAGACAAAGGTGGATGATTGGAAATTCAAAGGTTTGTTTGGTGTTTTGTTGGTTGACAATGTTGAGGAATAAAAAATGGGATGTGAAATGAGGTGGCAGTTCTTTCATGGTGGAAGAATAATGAGAGACTCAACAATGTGGTGACTCAATAACACTTGAAGATTGAATATCTTCTTTATGTTCTTCACTTTCTAGAAAGTGGAAAGTTCTGCGAAGATGTAACATTAGCATTTCGCAAATTACTTAAATATTTTGGATAAAATAATTAAGTTGTCAAGAGATATAGGAGGAATTTTAATAGTAACCACACCTACTCACCCCCCACCCATAAAAACTCATACAACTCCTATTTCCGGAACACCCCCCCCCCCCATCAACCCCACCCTACCTTTTTTATTTTTTGTATGTTTTTTGGGGTATTTTATTATTTTAATTTATATTAAATAAAGAAGATATAAGAAAAATATAAAAAAAATAAAGAGATCGTAATCCACAGAGGCTATAGGAGGGATTTTTATAGAACCAGGATGATATATGTGAAACCACATATCCGTTTTATAAAAAATAGGACACTAAAAGACAAAATATGTACTTAAAATGCTTGATTACTGCTTGTTTTGTCTTTGTGATTGTGTAGAGGTACGGATAAAGCAATAAATCACAAGAAAACGTTAAAACCGGGCAAAACACAAAATCTGGGAAGGAAAATAGCGCATGCAAAGAGTTCGGGAAAGTTTTCTACAAAAAAGGTTAAAAAAAAGCCATCCCTTCTGGTCAACACTTGGTCAAACCTTAGTCAAATCACAAGAAAACAAAACCATCAAATTTCCAAAATCAGCCCTAAGATAATCCAAATTACAAAAATACCCTTAGAGCCTAAACGGTGTTTTAACTTTATTAATAGAAGTTAACACCCGTTAACTTTTTATATAACAAATCCAAATCCAATACCCTGGCCCAAATACCTAATACCCGGCCCAAAAGTCAAACATTTTTTTAATAAAAGAAAAAAAAGCGCGGGAATGTCTGTTGTTACTATTCACCGTCTTCAAGGTTTTACCCCAAGCTCAAATCAAGGGGCAAAGTTAAATTGACAGTATGGATGGGTAATTCAAGGGATAAGGTACTCGTTGGCAGGATAAAACGTCACCCAAGCCCTCTCATTGGTGGAAACCCACAAAGGGAATGCCACGTTGGATGCTAAGTAACACTCAAGGATGGGATTTTTACACTTGAAGTACACTCAGAAGAAGCACAACATGTCACAATCACGGATTGCCACGCTGGCAATCCGTGTGAGCTAAGATATGATCTAACGGCCAAGATTAATCTTCCAATGATTGAAAGAATGAATGGCAGTGATTGATTGGAGCGTCTAACTAATTCAGGGGCTAGAAGCTTCAGAAGAAGGCTATAAATAGCCTGCTCACTCACACACAAAGGGGAACTTTTTTTTTGATTTTCAATTTTCTTAATATTGTAATTTTTAGCTTAAAGTTTAAATTCAGTTTTAATTAGCTTTTATAGAGTTTAGCTTAATGTAACTTTTCAGTTTACTCTTTTGTACTCAGCTTATTATTAATAAAATCAACTTTTCCTTTTACTTAATCTGTCATCCAAATTAAAAGCTCTTTTACCTTAAGTTGTCATGTTCACTGTTCCATAAGCTCATACAAGCTCTTATTAAGCTCTTCTAGTCTATAAGCTAGAATTGAGCTCATTAATTCAATTTAATACTACTTAAGCTAAATAATCAGTTAAACCTATGCAAAACATGGTGAAATTTGGTTTTAAGCTTATGGATGATGGGGTAACAATGGAAAACCCCATTGGACTTACTAGCTTATCCAAAAGGATAAGCTAGAGCTATAGAGTTGCTCCTTGAGCTTTTGATGCCTTTGTTTAGCTAAGGCTTATTGTAAGTTTTCATTTAGTATACTGTCTTTATATTCAGCTTATAAACTGCTTATTGTGCTTGTTTCTCTTGCTTATCTGAGTTTATACTTATCTCTTTATGCTTATTAATCATGTTTAAGTTTCTATTTCTAGCTTATGTAGTGTAGATTTCATTTTCAATCACTTTGTCTTCATAATTTGTCATAAGCTCAAAATTGATAGCATAGTTCTTAAATCTGAATTTCTGGCTTAATTACTTGTTCAATTAAGTTACTTAGGTTAGGTATAAGCTATTCACTATCTAGTCATTAAAAGTTGTTCACCAGATTTCAGTCTCATAAGCTAAAATGAACTTCTATGAAATTAAGGGGGTGTTTGGCATAGCAGTACTAACTACAAGTTAGTACTGCTTGTGGCCTTTGTGGTCTTTGATATTTGTTTTAATCTTCAATCTAAGTCTGTTTAAACTAGGATTAATAGTAGGATTAGGTAAAAATAGTTTTTCATAAGTAGATTTAAAATAAGTTTAAATCTGTCAGGTGTCATTTGCAACATTGGCTTAAATCTCTTCTAGTCTTAATCATTTACTTATTTGCTTGTTAATTTGTGTTTAAATAGAGTAGAATTCATTTACATTAGGTCTGCATTATAGATTTTAATAGTTTAGTTCATTTTGCTTGTCAATTGCATCAGCAGCATAAGCTGCTAATAGTCATTTTCATCATCAATTTTCAGTAAGCAAAAGTATTAGCTAGCATTTGAAATTTTGAATACAATTAGAATTAAGGTAGTCATTAATCTGAGTCAAGTTTGTTTGCAAAAATAAGGTTAATAGTTTTCCTGCTTTTAAACTCAAAGTTCACCAATTGTCATTTTAAAACTCAGCACATACTGATTAAAATCAGTATGTAGTGAGTTAATTAGTATTTTTCAAATAGTCTTTTTAATAAGCAATTAAGTTTCAAAATAGTTTTTAATTATAGATTTTAGTAGAGTTTTAGTTTAGCTTTAAGGTAGTTTAAAGCTTATTGTCATAATGTTCCATTTGCTTATTAGAAATTGAGCTCAAAGTAGTCCTTAAGGGGTGTTTGATTCTCAGTTAGATTTTAAGAGCTTATTAGGACAATGCAGCTTGTTGCTTTTGATTCTAAACTTATTTCTAAGTCAGGTTAGCTTATTAGGTTAGGATTAGTATAAAAGTGCTTTTTGTTCTTAGCTTTTAGCTTATTACAGCTTTTTGAGTACTTAAGTTTTCTAAAAAAAACCAAAAATAAAGTGAGGTGTTAACTGTTTGCTTTTCAGCTATTTTTCAGCTTATTTAGTGCTTTTCATAAAAAGTTGCTTTTATTAAAAATGCTTATTTTTAGGAGCTTAATAACTTTGCTTTTATAAGTTTTCGAAAATAAAAAAAAGGGGAAAGTGGAAGTCGGGGGTGAGCAAGACTCGAACCCCCGACCTCAAACACCCTCAACCCTTTTATAAACACACACACCACACTCACTACCGCTGTGCCCTTGGGTCTTTTCCGTTAGACTCTCACACAATTTAACTTTTATACACATTTTTCCCTTATAAGCTTTATAAGCTGTTATAGCTTATTTCGTAGCTTATTCAATAAGCTGTGACATCGAGCTTATTTTTCCTAGGTTTTAATTAATATAAGCTATTTTCTGTAATTTTTCTAGAATTTTTATAGTTCGTTTAGTATTTTTAAACATTTATTTTCATTAAAAACTTTAAAAAATCATAAAAAATAGAAAAATAATCAAAAAAATATAAAAAAAATTTAGAAAATTTTCTTTTGTCATAAAGTTCATAGGAAAATTAGTTTTGCTTTCATAGGGTCTAATTTGCAAAATTTCGATTTTTAAAGAACGGGATTTGTCCCCGTTCTCGTTTTTCGTGTTTTAACGCTCATTTCAACTCCGTTTTTGTTCTAGTTTTCTTTAAACTTACTTTTTAGTCAAATAGAGTCCATTTAAAAAGAAAATTTTAAGTTAGGTTTAATTTTAGCAATTTATGGTTTTTGACCTCCGTTTAGGGGTCCTGTTTTGCGTTTTTAGTTAAATTTTGGTTTCCCGTTATTTATCTTTATGCTTAATTGTTAGAATTTGTTAATTTTAATTTTTAAAAGTAGATAATCAAATCAATCTTTTGTTTCCTATTCAAATCATTGTCCGAACATCAAACGTGGTTTTAATTTCACAAGTCGTTAGGGGATAACGACCCGGGAATCATACTTCCCGGTTTATATACGTATTATATTATATATTTGTGGAAGATTTTCCTTTTCACCTTTGTCTTCAAGGGTAAATTGGTAATTTTCCATAATATTTTATTTTATTATTACGTATATATAGATTCTGACGAATCAAAACTCATTGAGAAGTGTAAAGGAAAATTTGTGGAAACTAAGTTTGATAAACCATCTGTTGTTCGACAACCAAATGCTCTTAGGATTCTAAAACCATCAGTTTTAGGAAAACCGACTCCTTTTTGAGACTCTCTTGAGAGGAAAAGTTTCAAAATGACAAAGTCGGTTACCAAAACTAATGTCTCAGAAGGTTTATCAAAACCAGTCACTACACAGAATTTACCTCCAACAGCAAGCCAAGCTGTAAGAAACACAAATGTGATTAAACCAAGAATGTATCAAATTAACACCAGGACAACACAAACTAGAGCATCACAGTTGCCTCAGACTTCTAGGAATACTAATCCACACGTGTCTACCTTTACAGGAGTAATTCACAAAACTAGTGTTAGCGGGCCACAACTTAAGAGCACTCAAATGAAAGATAAGGTCGTGCAAAACACTAGTCAAGTGAAGTTTAAGAAGACTGAAGTAGAAGACCACCATAGGATATCTAGTATTTCTAATAAAACAAAGTCTGTAATTGCATGTAATGACAGTTTAAAATCCAGAATTTTGAATGTTAATGCACTTTGTACTACTTGTGGAAAATGTGTGTTTAATTCGAATCATGATGCTTGTGTTTCTATCTTTTTAAATGACGTGAATGCTAGATCTAAGAAGCCTCAATCAGTGCCCATTAGACCTAGAAAACCCATAAGAAGAGCGAACCAATCTGTTGCAACACCCCCTAAGAAAACAATTACATCAGACTTCACTATCCAAAAATCAAAGAGTTACTATAGGATGTTGTATGAGAAAACCAACAAAGCGTGGAAATGGTGGATAGAAAAATAATGCCCATCAGGATATAAATGGGTTCCTAAGACAAAAATGAAATGGATGCTTAAAGTTAGGAAAGAAAATGTGAACACAAGTATTAGTCCAACAATACATAATGCATCTAGGATAAATAATGTCTTAAAACTCACAAATACTTTAGGATCCAATTTTTTAAATGTTCCATCGCCCTCTAATTCTCTTGCAGATTGTGCAACTCATCTTATTCATTGTTGACTCTGGATGCACAAAAACATTATGAGCGAAGGCAATCAAGTTATTGTTGCAATTTTGTATGAAAATATCTGGGTTACGGTTCGGTTTGGCAATGATCATTGTGGCACCATCATTCTATGGTTAGGAGGGGATTATGGTTTATGAAGGAAAATATCATGATCAAAAGGGTTTATTATGTCGAAGGCCTCAATCACAATCTCTTCTTGGTTGGTCAATTTTGTGATGTGGATTTGTAAGTTGCATTTCAAAAATCTACTTGCTTTATGAGAGATCTTCAGGGAAACGATTTACTTACTGGTAATTGTGGATCCAGTCTCTATAAAATTTCTCTTCAAGAAACATCTGCACCAACTCCAATCTGTTTCATGGCTAAAGCTTCACCAACTCAAGCATGGTTATGGCATCGAAGACTTTCTCATCTCAATTTCGACACCATCAACTTTCTTTCAAAGAAGGATATTGTAAACGGCTTACCAATGTTGAAATATGTCAAAGATCAACTGTGTTTATCTTGTGAATTGAGTAAAGCAAAAAAAAGTACTTTCAAGACAAAAACTGTTCCAAGTTCCAAAGGACGGTTAAATTTGCTTTATATGGACTTATGTGGTCCAACGCGGATTGAAAGCATAAATGGAAAGAAATACATTTGATGATCGTTGATGATATTTTTTTTTTCTCGATACACTTGGACTCTCTTCTTTCTATGAAAAGGAGAAACACCAGATTGTACTTATTAAAGACTTTCTTAAGATGATTTAATGAGACCTTCAAGCATAAGTGATTACTATTTGCACTGACAAAGGAACACAGTTCTTAAATAAGACACTCCATGCTTATTTTAAAGAAGAAGGCATTGAACATCAAATTTCTACTCCTCGAACACTGGAACAAAACGGCGTTGTCAAAATACGAAACCGTACTCTTGTTGAGGCTGCTCGAACGATGCTCTCGGCCTCTAAATTTCCTTTAATCTTTTGGGCTGAAGCTATAGCAACCGCATGTTACACTCAGTTGAGATCTCTCATCATCCCCAGACATGAAAAAACAGCATATCACATCATCAATGGCAGAAAACCTTCCCTTAAACACCTTCACATCTTTGGTTGCACTTGTTACATAACCCGAGATGGTGAAAACCTCGACCAGATGAAAGAAAAAGGGGATCCGTGCATTTTTGTGGGATGTTCTACAACGTCAAAGGGATATAGAGTCTATAACAAGAGAACCTGATCGATAGTTGAATCCATTTATATCAACTTTGATGAAATTAAGGAATTATCAAAGGCGTTAGATTATGAAAACTCTGACTCCGCAACCCCACTACAAATGACGTTTGAACATAACAGTTCAAGCCTCAGAATTCATGACCACAACAATGAACCTTCAAGTTCAACGCTGGTTCCAAATGGTTCTCCTCCAGCAGACATAAATGCTCCGTTATTACAAGAGTTAGAATTTCTATTCAGTCCTCTATTCGAAGAATACTTCACTGCAGGCAATCAAAGTGTGTCAAAATCTTTCTCTCTCTCTCTGATAAATAAGACACACAACCTACAGCAAATATTAAACCTAAAACAAAACCGATCAATCCAACAACAAATGTTAATGCTGAGGAAAATAACAATGATCAAGCAGCAGATGCACAAATTAAAGAAAATGAAATTTTTAACATCTTTAGTACACCGATACGTGAAGAAGCAGAGTTGTCTACTCGCAATGTTGATATTTCAAATATGCATACATTCTACCAACATCATCAATCTGAACACCGATGGACTAAAGATCACCCGTTAGAACAAGTTCGTGGAAATCCATCCAAGCCAGTGCAAACCAGAAGACAACTTGCAACTAATCCTAAAATGTGTATGTTCGCGCTCACTGTGAGTACTGCTGAACCAAAAAAAATTAAGGAAGTAATGGTTGATTCTACATGGATCGGGGCAATGCAGGATGAACTCCATCAACATCAATACGATAGCTACATGTCTGGAAAAACTCGTCGAACTACCATATGGTAAGAAGTGGCCGCGAACAGGAAGCTGTACTATAAACCCAAATAAGGTTTCAAGACGATAAAATATCACAAAGGGATAAAGACTTAAAGTCTTGAAATTTTATTAATACCTGAATATTGAATAATTACTAAACAATGAACCCAAGCCTTATATTTATAGGAGAACTAAACTTGAGAAAAAAGATAACCAGGATTTCCTAGAATAAACAAAATAAGGAAACAAAATAAAAGTAAATAATAAAAAATATGGAAACCATATTTTTATTATTCATAAAAGTCAATAATCAAAATATGGGAACCATATTTTGTTATTATTTTTTTGTTATCTTGCCACACTCTAGTTGCTCCATATATTCCTCGGCAAGCTCATTAATCGTGTCCTCATCATTCCCTCTCTCTTTAGAAGAACTCATCCTCGAGTGCTTACCCTTATTCACATCCTCGAAGTGAAACTCATAAATATCCAACACATTAAAAGTCTTCAAAATACTCATAGTATTTGGCAAGTCCACTACATAAGCATTGTCATTAATCTTTCAAAGTATTTTGTACGGACCATATTTCTTTGGCTCTAGCTTCCTATAAGTTCGAATCGGAAAATGTTCTTTGCGAAGAAACACCATTACCTCATCTCCTACTTGGAACAAGTTCTTCCGGCGATGCTTATCCGCTGCAAATTTGTACTTAGCATTTTCTTCGGTAATGTTGGCTCGCACAACCTCATGAGTAGCTTGAACTTCTTCCACCATCCTATTTGCTTGAATATTCTTCTTCCCTGGTAAATCAACTAAATCCACCACGTGCCTTGGAGAAGTCTTGTACACAACCTCAAATGGTGAAAATCCCGTGGAACTATGAACCGCACTATTATAAGCAAATTCAGCTTGTGCCAACGACACATCCCAAAGTTTAGGCTTTTCCCCACACAAGCAACGTATCATATTTCCCAATGTGCGATTAACTACTTCAGTTTGGCCATCCGTTTGAGGATGAGCGGTACTACTAAAATTCAAAGATGTACCCAATCGTCTCCAAAGTGTCAACAAAAAATGAGCAAGAAACTTACTATCCCGATCTGAAGTAATGGACTTTGGAACTCCATGTAAACGAACCACCTCTTGAAAGAACAACCTCGCAATATATGCCGCATCTGAAGTCTTCTTACATGGAATGAAATGCGCCATCTTGGAAAACCTGTCAACAACAACAAACACAGAATCGACTCCCCGTTGAGTGCGAGGAAGCCCAAGCACAAAATCCATCGAAACATCGACCCAAGGACTCTCAGGTACGGGAAATGGCATATAAAGACCTGTATTTTGTGCTTTACCCTTTCCTTCTTGACACGCGACACATCTCTTCACGAAAGCTCCAACATCCCTTTTTAATTGAGGCCAATAAAATTGACTTTCTACACTAGCAATGGTCTTATCTCGGCCTAAATGAGCACTCAATCCTCCCGCATGTACCTCCTTAATCAATTGACTCCTAAGAGAAGTACTAGGAATACACAAATGATTACCTTTAAGAAAATCACCGTCAAGTACAAGAAACTCACCTCGATGTTGCTTGGTTTTGAGCTCCATCCAAGTGTTACGAAAATCTTCATCACTTGCGTACAACTCCTTGATTGAATCAAAACCCAAAACCTCATTACTAATGGACACCAATAAAGTAGTCTTTCTACTCAAATCAATTTGGTGTTGAATATTCCTCAATGGTGACAAAGCGTCTGGTGCATCATCCGTCACAATCTTGCCAAATTCATCTAGTAAGGGTTTAATTGCCGCCGGTATTGCATTCTCCATGACATCTTCAACGCCTTTCACAACTAAAGCATAAGAAACTCCAGTCTCCTTCCTTTCACCTTGAAACTCCTTTGGTGAAGCTACCAAAGTTGCCAAGGTCTTGTTCTCTAATTTCATCTTAGGAGAGACGACACCTAAAGGTAACATAGAAATAGTTTTTCTGCTCCATTTAAACAAGTCCATATCATCACACGCCTCGATATCAATAACATCACAAATAACCAACTCATTGTAATGCTTCCCAATAGCAAGAGGAACCTTACAAAACTTGGTCACCTTAAGTGCCAGCACCTTCTTCATCCACCCGATCTGATAAGGACTATGACGGGGTTTAGTAGGAAGCTTAAAATATTTAGCCAAAGCCTTAGACGCTAATTTATCGCACACCATCCATCAATATATAACATATCTTTTCCATAACCAAGCATTTTAGTTTGAAAGTATTTTATTTCTTTGGTGAAGAGTCACTAACCTTAGCGAACATAAATCGTTGATCGACATATGTAACTTGTCTGTATCTCTCCAAAGCTCGGCAAACGCTGTAACTCATATTCTCTTGAAACACATTCCCCACATATTAGTTTCCTAACCTCGGGCAATGTCTTAAGTAAAGACCAATCTTGAACCGTATTGAACTTGGTTTCGTCAACATTGATTCCTCTCACTGGGAAAGAACTCGCTCTCGAGTTCTCAATATTACGGGCTTTTTCCACCTCAAACACCTTATCACGACGAACCTTATCTTCAATAGATTTGCGCTTCACATCCACTCGAAAACCTTCATATATTTTAATACATCTTCCATACTCCCAACGATCAATCCATGACCCAAAACATCAGGTTGTGTGCTCCTTATCAGCGACCACCAAGTTTTCAATTGTAATAAAAATAGCTTCTTTGTTTACCATTGAAAATTTAATGTGATTTTTGATAATCATCCTTAAAATTATCCCAGAATATAAATCACGAACGTTTAAATCATGAACGCATTTGAAATCCATTTTTAGCTCACAATTAAAACCTTTCACATCTTCATCATCATTAAAACTCATAATTTTTCACAAGTCTTCAAAGTACCAACTTTATTCGTTGTTTCACACAATAAAGTTAAAATTTTGTCATCATGTTGTTTATAACTTTGAAGGTCTTAGATTTTCTTAATGTGTTCATCAACAACCTCGGCCTTCACAATCTTTTCTTCAACTTTAACCTCGGGCTTTGGTAATTGTGGTGTTACTTTAGGTGGAACCATAACAATTCTCCTTCCTTCCCATGAGAAAAGGTAGAGATTCTTTTTTAAATCAACTCTTGCCATTAACCTCACATTGCCAAGGTCTTCCCAATAATATATGACACTCATCAATATCATCCACAATACAAAGTACTTCTATTTTATAAGACTTTCCTATGGTCACGGGAACCCTACAAACTTGGTAACCTTCAATTGGACAAATCTCCATTGGTAACTTTAGGAAATCTACCAATTTTCTTGAAACCAAATTATTTATGCTACAACCATCAATAATTAAAGAACATACCGAATTGTTGATTAGAATTTTCGAATGAAAAATCTTGGTTGTAGGTACTCGATCCTTCTTTTTCTCTTCCCATTCTTCAATTCTTCCATTGTTGAACGGGGATTGGTTGCTTGCACAATTGCCTCCAAAATCGCCTATGGTTGGACGAATTCTTCGACCTTCGTGTTTGCTACCCTCGCGATTCTTGTGGATTAATGCCCCACCTACGATCACGGAACGTAGTTCTTGTAGCATGGTGTAACACCTGTCAAGTTCTGACATGGATTTGGTAAAACCATGATCCATGTACTCTCCAGACCATACCCCACCAACAGTATGGGTTTTTGAATCTTCTAAATCAGTCACCATCCAGGATACTAACAAGCTCTAGATACCAACTGACACAGAACGGAAGCGTGCTATAAACCCTAACTAGGGTTCAAGACGAATCACAAAGGGATAAAGACTTAAAGTCTTGAAATTTTATTGATAACTGAATATTGAATATTAAATGACTAAACAATGAACCCAAACCCTATATTTATAGGATAACTAAACTTGAGGAAAAAGATAACCAAGATTTCCTAGAATAAACAAAATAAGGAAACAAAATAAAAGTAAATAATAAAAATATGGAAACCATATTTTTATTATTAATAAAAGTCAATAATCAAAATATAGAAACCATATTTTGTTATTAATTTTGTGTTATCTTGCCACGCTCTAGTTGCTCCATATATTCCTCGGCAAGCTCATTAATCGTGTCCTCATCAGAAAGTCATCAAGCTAAAGTGGTTATGGAAGAACAAAAAGGATAAAGATCAAACTGTAATTCACAATAAAGCATGACTTGTAGCTAAGGGGTATGATCAGGAAGAGGGTATTGATTTTGAGGAATCTTTTGCTCCACTTGCTCGCTTGGAAGCTGTTTGGCTTTTCGTCGCCTACGCAGCACACAAATCTTTTCCAATCTACCAGATGTATGTGAAAACAACATTTCTTAATGGTCTACTGAAGGAGGAGGTTTATGTTGCTCAACCAGATGGGTTCGTTGATCCTGATCATCCAGAAAAAGTTTATCGTCTAAGGAAAGCTCTATATGGATTGAAGCAAGCTCCGAGAGCTTGGAATTAACAATGCACTACAAATGCGTCTCGGAACCTTGATCGAGACTCGCTCTTATTCTGTCACTATAGTCACTATACATGTTTGTGTAGAAATTTTCTGTTACTAAACTTCTCATTGCTAAACAATAGACTAATTAAACCTAGTACAATGAAAAATCCTCGATCGATATTAGTTTACGACACTCCTAAATGTGTAACATAGTTTTCAAGAAACAATACATATATGTGAAGTTGTAGATAAACAAGAATATAGTACAGTTGTCACATGTTGGCATCGTCCAGCTTGACAACAACCTACAGTCACAGCCAATACCATGTCACGAGTATATTGTGTACATGCATACAAATACAATGTACACTAGTACTAGTACCACCTTGGCCTCAACATTTTACCCTACCTAGGTTGTGACCTGCATTACATTTTCTTAAGCGTTTTCAATACAGTGTTACAGGAGGTTGTAACACACTACCTAAATCTATTACACATCACGAAGCTAGAAAATCAAAAAGCCAAATCGGCATAAACAAAAAGGATAAATCCTGTAACCAAAGCGAACTTCTCGCCATCCTGCAACAACACAAGGGGAGCATACGAACCAAATGAGACTGCCTCCTTAAAAAACCTTCGAAAGAAAAACCATATGGGAAAAACCTTGAAGAAGGAAAAATTACAGCCCTCGCCTGGACCTCTCATCAGGATACTATTATAACTAGATTACAATAGACTGAACAAAAACCAAAACGAATTTATTTCTTTTTCATTTCGAGTCAAGGCTAGCGGCACAACTTGTTGATCGTTTGCCGTCTACCACTATGTAATGATAAGTTATTATTACTTATAAGAAAATCTAAATTCAGAAAATACTAGCGAATATTTTTCAAAGTTTCGCCTTGACACGTGAATCATAAAAAAATATTATTAAATGTGACAAACTTTAATAAAATGTTATAGTATGCACATTTTAATGTATTATGACGTTAAAAATAACGACATGTTCATGAGAAATAATTCTCTTTTGTACTCCATAGGTCCCTATATAGTGTCCTACGCTCGCGGGCTATCTTTCGAAGTATTCTTCTTCATTTGACCTTTAAATTACTTTGTTTGTGGTTATTTAATACTTGATCGAAATATCATATCCCATGAAATATACATTGGAAAACTCGAATACCATTTTTATATTTTGATAAGTTTTTATATAACACAATCAAAATAAACTGAAGGTCATTCTGTTGCAGATGAATGACATTCGAAAAGTAAATAGTGGACACTGATTTAGGGACGGTGGGAGTATTTAAAATTCTAACCTTGTTTATTTAGAGGTAGTATGTTAGTATTCTTGCTTATAATTGTGAAGGTGTTACCTATAAATGGTTACATCCGTGACTTCGTTCACTCGGAAAGTTTATTCTCATAGTTCTTAAGCGGTTTCCTTATGCCCATACGTCATTCGTTATTTATATTATCTGCCATAAAAGAATTATATAAAATACTAAACCATAATTACAAGTACAGTTTAAATTTCCTCATCTGTCTACTAACTCTGGTTCAGCCATCTAAGAATTTCTCTCGTTCTTAACATTCTATACCTACAAATTGGTTTCTATAATCGTTTCTGTCACAATTTTTCTTTGTACTATCCATTTTTACAATGTTGCCTTCGAAATAAAGGCGACTCCTCTTGAGTTGGTTCGTGACTCCCCGAACCAACTCAGTACCATTAATGGTCAAACTCCTCACAGGCAATATCTCTTCATCTAATATGGTATGGCAATTTGTAAGCCATCCAAAAAGGCCATCATCTCGATTTCATACTACGTTATCATCAATCGGAACACAACATTCCGTTGCCACGTGGTGGAAAACCACCGAAAAGTACCATAACAAATTGTCCAAATCATCCAAACGAGCTTCTTCATTGTCCACTAGACTTGGGGTAAACCCAAGTATTGACACAAAGTAATCTTGGAAAGTCATTAAGTGACACCCATCTAGCTAAACTTGCTTCAAAGAGCGCATCACGAAATGCTGTTAATATTGTATTAACAGCAAATGACGTGGCAGTTTCAGGATTTTGCTCAAGCAGATGCGGGACCCACCTCTCTGGTAGAGCAAAATCCTTAACTGCCAATGATAAAGTGAATAAATATAAATTTGTGTACATTTGGGTTGGAAATTCCGAGACACAATGTCCTGGTCAATGCGCGTGGCCGTTTCACCAGCCTATTTACGGACCACAGGGTGCACCATTAGTTGCACCCAATAACGATGTAGGTTTAGATGGTATGGTGATCAATTTGGCTAGCTTATTGGCTGGTACGGTTACGAACCCATTTGGGAATGGGTATTATCAAGGGGACGCGGGTGCGCCTTTAGAAGCTGCATCCGCGTGTCCTGGGGTTTACGGGAAAGGGGCGTATCCCGGGTACCCAGGAGATTTGTTGGTGGACTCGACCACGGGTGCTAGTTATAACGCTCATGGCGCGAACGGAAGAAAGTATTTGGTTCCTGCTATGTATGATCCATCTACTTCGACATGTTCTACTTTGGTTTAAAGTCATAAACAAGTCGTAATCAGAAGATCGAATGTTGTACAAAATGAAATAATAAAAATGTATAAATTTATTAGTTCTTGTATGCATGTATCTAGAGTTCTTTTATGAGTATAGATTATATGAAAAATTATGATTAATCTTTTTTATTTCTTTATTTGGACATGTTTTGTTGGTATTTTGTTTGCCAAATGAAATGTTTATTAATCAGCAAAAGATCAAGTTTAAATATTACTAGTATTGCTTATGACAAAAAAGAATCATATCTTATTGCTTATAACAAAAAATAATCAAACATTAGAGCTTTATGCTTGAACTTTATTAATACCCATATTGCTTTTTCTTTTTTGTGAGAATATGTTCGATATTAGACTATGCAAACACGTTATATTTAGTTATGTGACACACTAAATTTTGTCACTAACATGTCACAGGAAAGTATAATATAGTGACAGAGTAAGTCACTGGAGAGTCATTTAGTGACACACCAAAAACTGTCACTTTGCGACACTTTTGAGACTATCGCAGAAGGTTATAGTTTTGGGTCTCATTCACATGTAGATTCTTAATTGCGAGCATCTTTAGTTATATTTTCCATGTGCATATGAACACATGAACTATTTTATGAAAATTTATTTTTAGCTTTATCATGAACACGTACGGTTACTACAAGAAAACGTAGAACGGGTGAGGATGGCTTTGGCGAGGACATGCACGTCCTCGATAAAAGCTATTGAGCGAAAAAAAAGGTAAGTTTTAGAGTTTGACTTGCAATTAAAAGTGAAGAGTTTGACTTTGTTAAAAAAATAAGAAAATTTGATTAAAACTTTTGACGAGAGCATGTCCTCGCTAAAATGCTGATTTTATTTTAGGGCAAAGGCCATAAATGACTAACTTACTTATCCTAATTTACTGCTGTTCCTAGTGAAGTGTATAAAGGTACACACAAACATGTTTACATTCAATATTTTTAACATATAGAATAACTTTCGGTTATATTCGTAACGATCGTTATTTTATTATTGCATGTTAGTCCATTATATACTATATTTATCTTTTAAGATCTGACCAGTCCAAAACACTCCTCTATATCACAATTGTCACGACTCGGGTTTCTAAAGAGGATTTTATGCGAAACAAACGTTTCGGACAACTTTTTAGTGTTTTAAAGAGGGACCTGTAATCTCAATACAGAAATGGGACCAAAATACCCTTAAGGGATTCTGCTGGAACTTATTATAATTTTTAATAAAAACGCAGAAATTTGACTTTCGGTTTTGACCGCTATCATTCGAGTTAAGACTAACAAACCTCGTGGCAAAGTTATAATGTCATTCGACAACTTTCATGTTGCGCCGGAGGCGATAACGGACTCGACGAGTACTCAAATCGGTCGTTTTTCAAATCTGCAGCTTATTACTTTTTTATACACTTAGTTTTTTATACATGTTTTTCTAATGATTTTATCCAAGGTTGTTACACACATTTTTATAGAACGTTTTATACACATATTTTTATACACATATTTTATACAAGTTTTATGCACATTTTTATACACACGTTTTTATACACACATTTCTATACACGTTTTTCTACATGCTTTTATCTTGAATTTTATTCTACATTTTTAACAGTTTATACAGACACATTTTTAAGCATTTTTTTTTAAAAAACGTGGATAATAAATGTGTGTAAAAAACGTGTATAAAATAGGGTATAAAATGTGTGTTATAAAACGTTTGTCTATAAAAATGTGTGTTATAAAACTGGACTAAAAATCATGTAGAAAATCGTTGTATAAAAAATATGTGTATAAAAAGAAGTAATAAGCTTGCTGATTTGAAAACGTCTACGATTTGAGTACTGTCGAGTCCGTTTTAATAGTTCCGGCGAACATGAAAGTTGTTCGAATGACATTTTATTTGCCACGGGGGTGTTAGTCTTAATATCGCATGATAGCGGTGTCAAAACCGAAGTAAATTCTGCGTTTTATTTTAAAAATAAATAAGTTCCAGCAGGAATCCCGTAAGGGATTTTGGTCATATTATGTTGAGATTCATGGTCTCGAGGAGTAAAACTAAAAAGGTTTTATGCTTTTGTACCCGAAATGTTGTTTAGCATAAATTTCTTTAGAACCCGAGTCGTGAAAATGTGTATAAGAGGGTCGTTTTGGACGGGTCGATCTAGAAAAATAAATTATAGTATATAAAAGGGACTAACGATCTGCAATTTTTAAAATAACGATCGTTAGAAATATAACCGAAAGTTATTCATTTTGTTAAAAATTTGAATGTATACATGTTTGTGTGTACCTTTATAGAGTTGACTAGGAACAGCAGTAAATTGGGATAAGTAAGTTAGTCATTTATGACATTTGCCCTTTTTTTTTTATTTTGACAAGGGAAATTGTGAGGGCCCTTATCATCATCGTTGGTTAAAACACAAAAACTGTCGTCAGCAATCCCTGTAGCGACGTGACTGTGGGGTGACCTTTGGCTAAGGGGACATGTCCTCGCCAAAGAATTCTGTGTAAAGACTTGAACTCGCTAAAAGCCGCAATAAATGTCTTCGGCCAGTTGTGTCGTTTAGTGGAATTATTGTTACCGAAAGTTTGTTTTTATATAATTTGTTCTTAAAACTTATTTTGTGATTAATCTTCTTCTCCAATAATGTGACCCATATTTGCTAACATTATGACTCGGTTTATGAGTGGATATTAAAGAAACAGGATGGTCTGGTCTAGTTCTATGCATGCTCAAGACATTTATGAAAATAGTCAAAATATAGCCATCAATAAACAAGTGGATACTACAGAACTCAAGCGAACCTTCGTGTTCGTGCACGTATTAATATATTCATCAAGTTATACGTGCATGCAATAATATATATGTTTCATTAGTTCCTATGTACATGCATCAAGTTTTGTAATCCTTTTTGGACAGGCTTATTGTAGTTGGAAACTTTGAACTCAACCTAGTCATGACCCAAGAGATAAGTATTGAAAACGATTTGGCGATCTCTCATGTCACTTTGGCCCGTACCACCATCTTCTTACTCATTACCCTCCTGCTATATGACAACAAAACGCGTCATCATGTTATTCATCGCAACCAACTTTAGATCTAGGGTTTGATGAAAGATGATGATGAATCGGTTGGCCGTCACCACCCTACCATAAAAACCATCACTGTCAATATATTACCCTAGACCACCGACCACTATTGGTGCGATTGTTTCCAATAGCCTTGAGTCTGATTGTTCTGATTTAAGGGATTTTTTTATTACAAGTTTTTGTTTTTTTAAATCCCAGTTTGTCACGCATATAGGGGTTTATTTAAGGTGATGATGATAAAATGTATATTGGGGGAACAAAATGATGACAAATGAAAATAATGATGATGACTGCGGTTAGTGGATGGAGACAGTGGTAGGTAGGGCTGTAAACGAACCAGACGAATACGAACGGAGCCTTGTTCATGTTCGTTCATTTAATTTTAACCGGACAAATAAACGGACACGAACGCTTAAACGGACGAATTATCGTGTTCATGTTCGTTTATTAAGAAAATGAGTTGTTCATGTTCGTTTATGTTCGTTCATTAAGAAACTAAACGCACCTTAAACGAACATAGACGATCGAACATAAATGAACGTAGAGAAAAAACATAAAATATACCAAATTATGCATAATGTTTTGTTTTATAAGTGTTGTTTTGTTTAAATATACCAGTTTTAAAAGTATACAATTAAAAGATATGATATACGAACATAAACAAATAAATGAACATAAACGAACGTTATGAACACATAATCGGACGTTCATGAATATAAACGAACGAACGTGCCTTTTGTTCATGTTCGGCTATTTAATAAATAAACGAACATAAACGAACTTTTTACCGATCGGTTAATGAAATGTTCACTGAAAGTTCAGTTTGTTTACAGCCCTAGTAGTAGGAGTCGGTGAACAAAGGCAGTAGTTGATGATTCTTGCCTTAATGTGTGAAGATAAGAGAGTGATAGAGAGTTGTATAGGTGGTTAGGTTGTATAGAGAAGATTGATATAAGAGATAGAAAAAAAGTGTTTTCAAAGAGAGGAAGGAAATGTGTGACCAGGAAGAGAGAGTGTGAGAGTTTGAGTTGGAAAATTGGTATTTGGTGTGTGATGGTGTACCCCATCCCACGGCCGAAGCCTATCCTCCGATGTTGTACACGTGGCACTTCAAATTGATCATTGGCATAAAGCCTACTAGGTTACCATAAGGGAACCGCCAATACACAGCCAAATCCACCTTAAACGGAGCCCCAACTTCCGAGGAGCAAAGCCTTTGACAAGAACTAGGCGCCGAGCTAAAGACAAAACAGAAATCTTGTAGACCTGACAAGAGATGACGATCGTGCAAACGGCCACACATTGGCACGATCTCGGAGCCTCGACAGATGCTCTCCTGTTGGCCAACGAGATTGTGCCTCCCTCAGCCAATCTGGTTAAGACACATGGCAGGATCTAGGTCATTTCTAGTGTTTGCCTATAAATAGCCGACTCATTTGTACATTTACGTATGATTTTCACCCCTTCTCTACTTTCTCTCTATAAAATACATACTTCATTACATGTCGTCTTACTCTGACGCCAGAGTCGGTTCGCAGGGTCTATCCTTCCGCTCTGACTAACCCATGCGTTTTCTCTTTGTCTTATTTCAGGTCTCTCTACCACTCTTTGAAGTATCCAACTTGCCCTCCATGTAGGCTCTGATCAGGAAGGTGCAGATTATTGTACGATCAATATGTGAGTGAATAAATTATTATAAAGCAAATTACGTTTGTACCCTTATGTGCATTGCACATGGCTGAAATTAACGGACAAACTTAACGAACATCTAAAATAAGGACTATTCTAGCAACTAGTTTGGAAAATAGGTATCATCCATGTAATTAAAATCGAATATGGATGACGAGTGTTATTTTGGGTAAACAACAGAGTGGAAACAGGTAATTTTTTCTAAAAATTTTTATGCAAGACCCACCCAAAAAATTTTGTGCAACACTCTCTTGAAGATTGTAGGTTTGTCCCTGACTCATGTGGTTACATATCGTGTTGTGTTTCATACAGATGTACTCGGATCAGGTTGTAGTTGTGCAGGTGAATGTGGTCTAGATAGGTTGTAATTCGTGTGGTTCAATATGGTTCATGTCAGTTTTAGTTCGTACTGGTCATGTAGTTTAGATAAGTTGTTGTTCGTTTAGGTTATGTGGTTCAGATCGTTTTTGGTTGTCTAAGAAAAGTTTGGTTCGACAAGGGTCAATGGCCGTTTTAAATTGTTCGATTTGAGATTTCGGCAGGTATATGTTTTTTAGGTTATGCAGTTTAGTCATATTCATTGATACAAAATAATTTTGAGTTATATTGTATCATTGATATCTTTTCTCATTTGATTTTGTTTTATTCCTGTTGTACAAACAATGGAGCAACAAATGACACTGTTATGTGACATTGACCTTATGATGGATGATGTTAAGGTTTTGGTAAGATGCATCAGTATCTGGAAAAGTCACGCAGCAGGAAAGCCAAATGAACCATGGGGTTTAGATGTTGTTCTTCAAGACTTAGAGGTATATAAACCATAGTTTGTTCTTTAAAAGTAATATAATTTTTATATATTATATACTTATCTATGTAAATTAATTTTCATTCGTAGGGTAATCGCATTCAAGCGAGTATCAAGTTAGACTCGATGGACAAGTTCTTGGTAGTTTTGGATGAAGGTCCATGCTATAGAATTAGGAATTTTATAGGTACATTATATTGCATAAGTGATGAGGTGTCATTTTATACACTATTTCAGGGTCATTTAACCTTCTAAATCATGCAAATATGTCCAGATTATATGCTTAATCGTTTGTTTTATGGTTTTTAGCACTTGGATGGAATTTGTAGGAAATACGCGTGACTTGGGCTCATTTGGAGAAGAAACGGACAAGACTACGACTCTACACCATTTATCTTGAAGAATCATGCAACAGAGCGTGGAGACGGCGTCACAGGCATAAAGCGACGTCGTCGTGATCTTACTAGTGACGGCGTCGTGGATTTGATGACGGCGTCAGGACGTAACCGACTTAAACCAAATCTAGAAGATTTGACATGGTGACGGCATCACGACCTCTACTTGACGTCGTCGCAACGCTTTTCCTATAAATACAAAACCGATTTTAAGGTTTTAAGTGTGTAACTTTGTATAACTTTTAGGAGATGAACCCTAATCATTCTAGTAGCTTTTAGGCCGTCTCTAGGGCCTCAAAACCCTATTGTAACTGACCTTAATCCATGTTTTAACCAAGTAAGATTGTTTATCTTTAATCATTCAGTATGTCTATGTGTTGTTTGATTGATTTATGTTCTTGTTTTCCTTATAACATGTGCCCTCCTTTGTATTTACTTATGATTGTATGAAACTTAGATTGTAGATCCTTTTAATGTTGCTTCTTGTGATGGATGTGCGCGTTAGGCTTTAGAAAACTAGCCATAAGATATTAAAATTGGCATAGAAATGTTCTAGGAAACGCAAGTGTGTAGAAAGATACCATCGTAATAGTCTTCATACAACCTTACCCCTAATATGGTTGATGCCCTCCTTAAGAATTTCAATTCATTTAATCTACTCTTTGATGGGCCTGTAATATCTTCATACTATCTTTACTTATGCGTTGCCTTAATGGAATATTAAATAGACAACGGGTTTGTGTAATTCGTTTATGACTTAGGAAATACTTACACAGATTATCACAAGTGTGACAAAGCAACAGAATTAGGAGAATCAATCTAAGGAGTAGTAATACCACTTGTTATCCCAAATACCTAAGATCCAAACACAACTAATAAGCACTACCAATAAGCCATAAGACACGAAATAAGCATAGAAAGAAAAGTAGAGAGAGAAACTAGAGAGAGAAACAAAGAGAGAAAGATTAGATTGGGAGGAAACACATACAAATGTAACCAACACCCTCTCCATGTGTGGAGAGGGTCCTATTTATACCCTTAGCCTACTAGATGGCGTATGGGCTTTCTACTTGGGCCGGGCTTGGCTTATCTTGGGCTTTGAGCCCGAAACATAGACAATATTAGCTTAAAGTCCAAGCCCGTTAATCCCGACTAGCCTATTACATAACAACACTAATTACGACTAAGACGACCGATAACATTCTTGTTCGACTTATATAAAAATAAGGCTAACAATCTCCCCCAATGTTGAGGTCTTCTTTGATCTCCCCAACGTTGACGTTCTTGATGGAGGTTATCTTGATTTGACTTTATCTTCCCCAATGTTGAAGATATGACGTTTGAGCTTTGCCTTCTTTGGTCTTGTCTTTGTCTTTTCTTGTTTGTAATGGCTTTGTTCATTCATGCTTTAGATGACCAATGACATTATTTCGGTGTCATTTATGTGATTTTGATCATGAGCCTTCATCTTTTGACTTTGGGTTCTTGAGATCTTTCATCTTGCATCATCTCCTTAACTTGAATCATCTTGATTTGACTTTCTTGATCAACTTGTGCTCTTGACCGACATACTCATACTTATTGCATTCTTGTTTGACTTATATGAACATAAGGCTAACAATCTCCCCAAAATACGATTCTTGATTTGACTTTGAAGATCTTTGAGGAAGTTTAGGATCAACAATCTTGATGCTAAATGATTGACTTTTAGAGCTCGAGTATGAGTATGTGGTAATGAATCCGACTTCACCGTCTTCACTGTTACATTATAGCAACAGCCGAGACGAATCAATTTTGCATTTAAAAGGTTAGTGATAAACAACAAATAAGAACAAAATGTCTTTGTCACTAATCGTCAAATATAGTTGCAATAACCATGGTTCCCCGTTAATCATTATAAATACTGCCTATAATTAGATAGAATTCATATGAATCTTCCTGACAGGGTTTCGCAGCTGTACTAGCCGTTCTTGTTACTAGAGCGTCTCAAAGCAGATAACATGGAAAGAGTAAATCAGATAGTTACTATCTTTCTAATTAAGTCGTTAATTCATTTACTAGACCAAATCGATATCTAGTTGCCACAAGTTCGATTCATATAGAATCTTGCAAGTTACCTACCAAGAGCTTGTTTGATGTTGGCTCAAGAAGGATTTCCATCTTCACTGTGAATACTTAAGTATCACTCGGATGTTCTGGCAAGATCTCAAGGATAATGCTAAGGATATTTGAATATGACTTGTGAACATTATAGAGTTCAACAAGAGTATTTTTTTCATTTTTTGAACATGTGTCCTAATGAGATTTATAATTTGATCTTTTCTTGGCTCTAGACTCGATTTGTGCACTTTGGTTTTTGTAATCGGATGCTGGAGCAGACTGCCACCTATTTAATATCAACAATCTTGAAGTGAGATGTAAATAGATAATGTGTGTATCTTCGTGACAAATGAGACAAGTTTCTTTTGGGAGAAACTCAAATGGCTAGGAAGGGTTGTGCATTGCATCATTGGGTCCATGACGGCTTTTTTTATATCAACAATCATCATTGTGATTTTGATAGATTATGTATTGGACTTCCAGTTTCTGACCTAAGTTGAAGAGGTAGGGCTTTCTTGTCTTTTATACCATATTATCCATGACAAGTCTTTTTAATTCTTCAACCTCTTCAATGTTTACTAAGACGTCATCACTAACACCTTGTTGTGATTGTTCCAGTGTTTGCTCAATCTTAGTAGGCATTCTTCCCTATTCACATTCATCTTTAATCATACCTAAGGACTGCTATTTCTAACTATGGATTATCCTTGGGTAGATCCCTTCGGTTCTGGTTGGATCATAGGACTTATACCTAGCCTTAACCACCTTATGACTTCATTGACATCGTGAGATTAATTGGTTGTTGGGTATAGAGATCGAACCATAAAAACCTTTTTCTGACATTTTGAAATACCCCCTACACATGTGCACTGAGATTCAAAATTGTTTTGCACATGAAGGAAAGAGTTGCACTTAGAGTCTTAAAGATCACATTCTTCTATATCACATTTTAATCACATTTTCTCCCTTTATTTTAAATAATAAAACATTTAGTATTTGAAATACTAATTGATTAAAATTTATGACATGAAAAATTCCTTGAGGAGAAAAATTATACCATGATATTGCATGAATTCATGTTCCTAATAGCTCCCCTTCAACAGTATATGTGGGATACCAATATTTATTAAAACTTGACATTGGAATAAAAAATTGATATGACACCACAAAATGTTGAAGACGGAGTGAGATGCCTTAGTGAACAATGTATATTATTATTTGACATTATAATTTCCACATTTTAATTTCACGAAATGTGTTTGGATACATAAAATTGACATTTATGAGATGTACCCAAAACATTAAAAGGCTTTGTTTTAAAAGCCCCCCCTCAGAAATTGATCCACATAAAATGACATTGTAAGTACCACACTTTTTTAAAATTATTTGAGGAAGGGAGTGTCGAACACATAATTTTAACAAATACCAATTATTACGGAAAAATATCACAAATTATATTGTGAACAATTTGACATGAAAAGTTCTTTTTGAAAAATTGTGTTTAACGGTTTTGAAAACACATGATAAAAGACTTCTCTTCTATTTAAAGAGTAAGCGCACTGAAACGTACTCTCCGCTATTACATTCGGGTCCGAGTTATGCACTGACGTGTACATAAGTCATAAAGAAAATTTTGAAATGACACGTTTTGAAAGCATTTGAAACTCTTGGTCAAACTTCATTTACACGCCCGTGTCGATGTTAATCAACATTTCTAGGTACGTAAATGTTATCGATTCCAAGAGACATGTCGAGAAGATTCTTTTTGGTATTTTTGAAATTTTTTTGATTTTATATTTTGTCTTTATAGATTTTATATTTTTGTATTTTCTTTTTATAGGTTTTATAATTTTGTATTTTCTTTTTTTCAAAAATATTTATAAATCAAAATAAAGAGAAAAACAAAAATATTTACAAGTCGAAGTTTCCGCTAGGAGTGACAGTCGTTGCTAGATGAAGCTGAATCAGGTTGTTGTTGACGTTTATCGGATGCATCAGCAGTAGTAACAGCGGAAGACTTTGAAACAACTTGATTTTCTCCATTGAAATATTCGTCGAACAAAGGACCGAATAGACTTTCCAACTCTATCATATCTGTTGTAGGAACTTTTGTTGACATTGTGGTGCGAGGCTTGAACCGTTTTGTTCAAATGTCATTTGACATTAAGGTTCGAGGCTTGATCTGTTATGATCAAACGTCATCTGACATTGAGGTTCGAGGCTTGAGCTGTTGTGTTCAAATGTCGTTCTTTTTCAGCATTTGTGAATCCACTGTGGCACTAGTTTCTGAGATATCATCTTTTTCAGCAACCATACTCTGAGATTTTCTGGCTTGACATTGTTAGATGTACCTGCACTTAAATCAAAACCTTGTTCCTTCTGAACATTGATTGAACTACCTGCACTTAAATCCAGAGTTTGTTTGCTTTCATGAATATTAGGGATATCTACATTTGAACCATGTGTGGGTTCACTATCATCCTTGCTTGTACAAGAGTCGAATAACTTCCCTGTAGGAATCCACCTAAGACCAACAGATTTGAAAATTCTACCTGTATTCCACTAAGATCAGATCTAGAGATGTTTTCTCATACACAACGGAAGCTTATTAGAGAAAACCTCATTCCCCTTGTAAAGATCTGCTACCAGGTTTTTGAGTATGAACTCTTTTGATCTACGGGTTTTGTTATTGTTTCTAGTCATTATTGATTGAATCTTAGCATTGAATTCACTTCCTTTAGTGAGTTTTGTTAAACAAGCATACATTATTTGCATAAAGACATACTTATGACATGTAGAACAAAAAAATTGTTTGGAATCATCAAAGAACTAGAACCTTAAAATGAACTGCTTTGGGCACAGCCGATGATCCATTACGCCAACTACACTCTAGATACAGGTAAACTCCTAGTTGAAGGATTAGTGCTCATAGGTATTTGGTTTTGGCTACCATCTAGCCGTGCTTTGAAATCAATTCAGAAGGTATCACAATAGTTTTTGGAGTTCCTATCTCTCTTCTTATTTCTTTTTCCCTAGCTTAATCTAGATAGAGAATTAGTATGAACCATGACATTTATGAACTAAATTTTGGCAAGTTCTTAGAACTATCCTATATTTGCTAGATGCAATCATATGATCAGGTTTAGTAGAAACTGATTCTCTTCTCTATAAATAGTGTTGATTACTGGACTTGACAAATTGTATTACTCCACATCAACTGGTAAGTCCAAACTGTGGTTTTCTGACATTAAGGGTCTTTCAGATTTATACGCATTGGTCGGTTTGTCTCACAATTGATTGTTTTCTTGAGATTATAAAACTGATTCTCCAAGAATGAAGTTTAGCAAACTTAGTATCTACACTAATTTTCCTTTAAAACTTCCTTAAGTCATTTTTAAAGCAGCAATTGCCAAACCCTATCCTAAATCTGAGCTTTTAAATCAGACATTAATTAGCAAGCAGCAGAAGTGTCTGAGCTATAGTCTTAGATCTCGTAATTTTAATAGAATCATAACAAATAGTTTTAATGCCCCCTTTGCCAAAGTCATCTCTTCCTTCTAATTATAGCCACATTATTTTCAAATTTGAAATTCATGTGTTTCAAGTACATCATCTTTCCTTTTTGATTCATGGCTATATTACTTGTTTCATTTCAAAATTTGAACAATGTTGTCCCTGATTTTAAAGTTTGATTTTATATTTAAGTTTGAGATCAATACAATGTGCTTCCATTCTTAGAAAAAACTAAATCTTTGGAAATTCGGACAACAGTTCTTTTTGATTAAAATATTTTCAGACTCGAGTGATTGTTTTCAGTAGTCAGTTGTCTGGTTATTAGGTGATGCATCAAGCATTGGACTTTTAACTTGACGTTGTTCAGGATACTGGTCAACCCTACCTTTATTAATGATTTTAGGTTGCTTAGTATGTTGTTCTCCTATAGCAAAGATATTACATTCAGCAGTCAATTGTACCTCAGCAATTGGCTCTTCGTTATATATGGGTCTGATATCTGCATCATCAGCATCTATATCATTTCCTGGTCTGCTGTTGTCATCTTGCACTTCTGATTCTGTTCCACTGCTTTCTATGACAACCAAATCATCATCTACTGCTTTACCCGTATCAATCTTACTCTCTTGCATCTGCATCTGTCTTTTATTCACCCTTATATCATACTGTCTTTGATGACGTGTTATTTCAGCAACAGACTTTTTGACATGTGTTGGAGTAGTGTATCTCTGAAGTGTTTAACCTCGGTTCCAATGTATTCAACAAAGTACTTTTCTGTCATTTGACTGTCATAATCCAAAGTAAACCGTGGATCCGTAAACCTCTGAAACTGGTTGTTTACCACCTAAAAGGCTGCCATGGATCCATCTTCTTGAAATTCATCTTTGTCAAGTTGCTTTTGTAGTTGATTTAACTTTGAGTACATTGTACTTTGTGAAGGTATCAACATCTAGACCAAAGGGGGGGGGGGGGTGGGGGGGGTGGGGGGAAAGACATGTAATGCCCATTTGAATACCTTTACAGATCTTATGCAATCAATGAAGGATTGAGAACCACAAATCTAGTATTTTCTGCACACGCTCTTTGAATTCTGAATTGAAAGCGTTTTCAAACGTTGTTCTGAGTTTTGTTAAAATAGTCTTGCAATCAGTTTGAGAAATTATTTCTTTGGTAAGATGCTGTTCTAGTAAATCCAAGTCTTGAGCGAATGTTCTTTTAAAGATAGGCATGGTACCAAAATCTTGTAAAGTATCTGTGAGAAACTTAAATTGTGACTGAATTGCTCTAAGACTTTGCATGCATCGTTCTTTTGAAAGTTGTGTCTTCTCTTGAACTTTAGAAGTTGAACACAGAATAACAGTGTCAGTTGTGAAGAACACCATATGATTGAGTAGCAAATTGGTATTGGTATTTGACATTTTGATGTTGTGAATGGATATCGGATCTTAAGTAGGTAAAGTGATTGTTGTTGTGGATTAAAATCAATTAACGTTCACGGGATTTTACAAGTCTATGATTTAAACCAAGAAAAAAATTAATTTTTCACGAGATTTTACAAAATCAAGAAGAAACCGTGAAACAATGATTAATTGTTGTTGAAATCGTTGTTGATGTAGAAGAATCTGAGCTTTTGTTAACCATTAATGAGCTTAAAACAACGAACGGTGCACAAACTTTCAACTTAAAATGGGTACCGGTTGATTAAAACTCAAATAAGGACTAACGGTGCAAGTACGATTCACTTTGGAGGACAAATGGGCTGAATTATAAGTAAGGACTAACAGTGTAATGAAGTTTCAACAATGAGGGTTATTAAACAAGACAAGGACTAACTTTGAAAGACTACTTGAGTTCAGGGACTGCATGTGTAATTGTCCAAAAGTTGTTAATTAATAAACACATTCCCTCCGTTTTCTTTTCTTGTTCATTTTAAATTTTATAAAAAATGGTACGATTTTAAATCTTGTCTCGCGGAGTTGTTCGGTTATCGTCGGCAAAAACTAAATATACCACGTTGATCGAAACGAGTTCACGATTGTAATGGTATAGATTATAAGTTCCGTAATTAACCGTCACACGAAACTAAAAAATCCGAAAAGAGTTAAAAACGTGTATATTATGCTTTAGATGAGTTGCTAATTCGGTTCTTAAAGGGATGTTGCGAATTTGGTTCCTTAGAAAGAGAGTTGCGAGTTCGGTTGAAGTTGTATACTGCGAGTTCGGTTGAAGTTGTAAACTGCGAGTTCTGTTTCAAAGGGAATTGCTAGTTCGGTTCCTTAAGAAATTGCGTATCCGGTTGTTACTTGTCTACTGCGAATCCGTTGCCTTCTTCAATCTACGAGTTCGGTTCCTTCAAAGAGTTGCGAGTTCAGTGACTTCTAGCTGCGAATCCGGTGCTATGTCTTGTGGTCCTTGTACCTTTCTTCTTTAACAGAAACCAACAAAAAACAATTGTCCTTGTTCTTATCCCGCGTCAAAAGTAAGCAACCCAGAATAAACTCTTAAAATAAGATTGTTTTCATCAAGAATAAACCACGCACATGAGATGAGAAAAACTGGTTAAGATTTTAGGATTGAAGCTAGAGTTTTTCTACTAAATAAGTCTAATCCGAAAAAAACTTAAATAAGCTGTTAAGCCACGAAAGTAAGAAAACTAATAAGCTATGAAACAAAAACCTAAAATAAGCTACAGCAACCGTCCTTGTGTTCTTGACTGTTTAAAACAAAATGCAAATTTTATTTAACTGGATGGGAAGTGATTTGTGCACCACTTTTGTTTAGCCATACACCACTAATCGTGCATACCGGTATTGTACTGTGTGTATTACCGGTGTCATTTAATGTTGTATGGATAAAAAATGGTGCACAAATCACTTCCCTAAATGGATAAGCCCAACAAATTAGCCCAAAATAGATGTAACATTACTGAAAGTTGAAAAGGAAAAGAAAAACTGATGATGAATGAAACAGTACACATTTTATTAAAATGGACACAAGAAAAATAAAATTCACTTTATAAGTTTTAAAAAGTTTTAAAATATAACGATTTAAAAAAAACAAAGATGAGCTAGAAATAAGCTAGAAATAAAATAGAATAACCCTGAAAATAAGAAAAGCCCAATCACTAAATCTACCTGTGGCGAGTGATACCAAATGTTATCCCAAAACTTAACCCATATCACACCAATAAGCAATAAGCTAGAAATGTAGAGAGAGTAAGTAGAGAAAGAAACACGAGAGAAATTTAGATTAGAGAGAAGTTTGGTGAGTTACAAATGAAAGCAAATGCAACCAACACCCTCTCCATGTGTGAAAAGGGTCCTATTTATACCCCTTGCCTACATATGGCGTATGGGCTTTCTATCTTGGGCCGGGCTTGGCTTATCTTGGGCTTTGAGCCCGAAACACAAAATAAAGAAACACGGACAATAATTTGATATAATCCCAAGCCCATTTAACCTGACTAGCCTATTACTTAACAAGACTAATTGCGACTAATAAGACCGATAACATTCTTGTTCGACTTATATAAAATTAAGGCTAACAAAGTGTTAAAATCCATTTTACATGTTAATATATATCCTAGATGGTGATTTACTATATAAACATTATATACACATAAAATCATAAATGTAAAGAGTGTAGGGTTTTTAGATGACCTTAGGATGAAGTATGATGAAGAGAAACAAGATCTAAACCCTAGTTTAGAATCAAAACCCAAGCTTCCAAGACTATAAAACCCTAACTTCCAATGAAACCCTAATCTTAAACTTTCCTTGATTAACCCTTTTAAACACTAAACCAAGCCTCCAATATACCTTATAATACCTTAGATATGATGCTAGAATACTTGTATACTTGGTAAATGAAATTGTATGGATTGTGTATGTGTGTCGTATGTATGTCGTGGGCTAGAGGGAGAAACAAAGAGATATGTGTGAAGTTTTCTTGAGTAAATGAGATGTGTGTTGTATCTTGCTAGTTACAAGCCTTTATATACACAAGTAGTGAGTCAATAATACTATTAGGAAAGTCTAAGTTTAAGTAAAACATGGAGAGGGAAATAAGGAAGAAAATTGGTCAAGTTTACTAGTCATGTACTTAAGTTTATAAAGAGTTCTAGTTGTACAAGACTTTAGTTGGTTCATTGTGTACTCATTGTCCCGTTGGGACTACTTTTGTATCCAAATTTTAGGGGGAGGAGGTGGCTAAGAAATATCTTTGATACCTTGTATTGAAAATCTTATAATACTTGTAGTTTTTGATATGTAGTTTAAGAGTAAAGTGTAAACTTGTAAAGTGTATGTTTTGTTTTAATTCTTATACATAGAATTTGGCTATAATGAATAACATGGGTATTTGTTGAAGCGTAGATAATTTTTAGTGGTTTCGTAAATGCCTAAATGTATTTTATCGCGAAACGTAAACACTTTACGTAACCAATAAAAATAAAATGTGCAAAGTTAATAATTACCTCAAATAATTATCTTAACGACTATGCTTGCCGTAAACAATTAATTATTTGATGCTTTGATGCATCGTTTACGTTGAATGACAATTTTAGCTTACCAATTTAACTTAAGGATAAATAATTAAAAGCAAACCACGTATCAAGACAAAAGAATAAATAGATGAAATATGACGTAACGTAAAATGACCCTAGAAAAACAAAACACAGGGTAATATAGGTCTTCCTCGTTAAATGGCTTTGTTCCTCAAGGCTTAAGACGCGACACTTGACGACGGTGCAGTCTTTATGAAGAGGAGAGGATACTTTCTTTCCGGAATTGGTCTTCATGTTCCCATGTGAAATCAGACCTCTCCTAGAGTTCCATCAAACCTAAACGATTGGAATAAGCTTGTTGATCGTTTACTTCACGACCATGATTTTCTATGAGGTTCTCTTCGAAAAAATGAAGCTTGTCCTCATATGAAGTCCATCCGAAAGGAAAGTCTAATGGTTCGTCAGCATAGAACTGTCTTCAAGTTGGACTACATGAAAATTATTGTGAACCTGTGTTTGATCTTTACTAAATAGATCCTAACCTTTAGCTTGGTAAAGGGTTTGTTCCCCTTAGATAATTCTAAAGCAAACAATGAAATAAGAAACACTGATTTGAACACTATTGAATATGCGAAAACTAATCAATAATGAGCTAAGAAGAACAATATTAAGAATCAAAAAGAACTTTATATGAATCACTTAAATTTGCCTAGGATATAGATTACAAATACTATGATTGCGTAAGCGACCTATTGATCTGTGTAGAACTATATCAACTAACTATGCCTAGGGTTTCCTTTTATAGACACTAAGGAAACCCCATAATGAGGTCTTTTACAAAAGCAGTATAAAGAACATGCATATCCTTTCCCAAGATATCTCATAGCATATCTTACTAAATGGAAATAACTATTTCAAACAAACTGTACTAACTATCTTATCAGTACTAACATATTATACTGTGGGTAGCAATACAACTAGCGAGTACTACCAAATTATAACTAACGGAACTAATCCATGAATGCATATTCCCAACAATCCTCCCATAAACATGACTTTGAACTTGTATAAACTTCATGTTTTTTTTCTTTAGTGTGAACATCTTGTAGACTAGGAGGATGTATCCAAACACTCAGTCAAATCTTGATATGATCTTTGACATCTTCAGCTATCCATTTTTATCTGCAACATATCTTCTCAGCAACACATCAACATCCAACTAAGTTGGCTTTGTAGTTTTTGGCAAACTACCAGCCATTAACGGATTTGATATTCCTTTAAACCAAAGTAGGCCGTTTTGCTCTGGGATAGCCAATTCTTCATTGTATACAACAAGGTGAATTGATAACCTTATAGTTTTGAGTAACTACAACTATCAATGGATGTTGATTTTGTCTCTTACCAAAAGTCATTTTCTTATTTGGACTAGTCAATCTTCAATTTGGCCAAAACATGGTGGCATCTGATAACCATAATATTTTATAATAAACTATCAGCTATCAACAGCATTATGATTATCTTTACCAGAACTGTTTGATGGACTAGTAGCAACTCTTAAAACTGAGAAGCTAGGTGAGTTGAGAAACCATACAATTTTTTGGTAAATTGTTAACATAAATGGATATAGAGAATTCTTTACCAGAAGCCTTTTGCTTCTGGACTAGTCCTTCTTAGTGTCTAATAGACATGGCGATTGAAAGACCATTTATTAGGTGTGCGATGGTTTAGCCACCACCCAAGCCCTACTCACATCCCATTCACATCATTACTCTTCATTAATGGCTGTTGCTTAATGACTACATACCAAATGTATTGCAACAGTACATTCCTCTTTAACCTCCAATCCCAATCAAACATTCCTTAGCATAATTTCTGGAGATGATGATACCTTCATTCAACTAGCATATGGATGACTGTCCCAACCTTTAAGCTCAATTATGCAAACTCTACAAGCTATCATACAGTTCTCCATCTTAAAACCACTCCCATCTTGTTGATTTTTCAGAAATCACCTTGATCATTTTATTTTGTTGAGGATTCCATCATAATCTTTAAGTCTCCCCAAAGAATCAACTCAATACCTTCTGGTCTGATTTCTGAGTACCGCTTCATCACCAAATCATATAAATGAAATAAATCCTATCTATCAAAAATATGTAGTATACCTTATCCATTAGATAGTTAAATGCCCTTGAAGTGCCCATTAACTCTGTAGACAACAAGGTAAATCCCCATCTGGTGGATGAAACCATGTGGCAACTAGAAACAAATATATTGTCTACCATAATCTCACTAACTATGTACTAATTCAAATGTAACAATCCTTAGACAAGTTATTTGTGGTCATCATTACTATCATCATCTGGCTGTGGTCTTAGCCTTTTCCTAGCAATCATCTTCACATAACTACTCTTTCTTTTCTTTGTACCCTACTCTGTCACTTCTTGTTAAGTAGGTACCTTTGTTGTGTCTTCTTCACTTGGAGTCTCATTGACAACCCTATTCTTTTTAGGGTCTTTAGATTCTTTATTCATCTCCTTAATCTGTCTCTCATCCTCAGTAGAACCAATACAATAAAGTTCTTTATCATACCTTTTAACCTTTTTAATACAAGAACTTGTATTCTTCAAAGTTCTTGTTCTTCAAATCAGCATGCTTCTTTCCTCCTACATGCTTCAGATAGGTCATCATTTGGTTTCTTAGCTGAGTTCTTGTTGGTGGTCTGCTTCTGATTGCAGCAGCTCTGTGTTAAGCAAGGAATCTCCTTTGAGCCGCAATAGTATCATAAAGAAATTTGGCTCTCTCTTCAACTGTAAACATTTCTCTTTCTTCCACTATGAAGCCTGCAGTAGAATCTATCAGCTTCAATTTCTAGCCTGAATACCATCAAAATCTAGTATGAGAGTAGCCTTAGAAGCTTCCCCCCCCCCCCCCCCCCCCCCCCCCCCCCCCCCCCCCAAAGGGGTTGTTAAAAAAAAAAACAAACAAAAAAGGGGGGTTTTAACAACAAGGGGGGTTAAAAAAAAAAAAAAAAAAAAAAAAAAAAAAAACAAAAAAAAAAACACACAAAAAAAAAAAAAAAACAAAAAAAAAAAAAAAAAAAGGGAGGAAAATAATTTAGTGGATTATAATGGATAGGTTATGATTAAATATAATAATTATAAGTTTAGTTATATTTAGTATTAATTTAATTGATGTTATATATTTATTTCACTTAATCAAACTTCCCTAACTTAGAATCTAATCAACTTATACTATATATTTCTTGCCTTTTGTCTTTAGTTAATAAAGAAAGGCTTCAATGTAAGTACTGATCGTTGATGTAGCCTTGGTTCTATCTGAAATCTTCACACTTTGAATCCTCAAACCTTTTTGTTTAGCCTTATTTTGGCTTATAGATACCAAAAACTCAGCAATGGTCTCATCATCTCTAAAAACAGTTGTAGGAGCAGTACTTTCATATGAAGTTCCATCTTTTGGCTCATCAGTACCTTCATCAAGCTTGTCGGTACTAACTTCTGGCTTGTTAGTACCTTCATCTGGCTTGACGGTACTAACTTAATCTTTAGTACTAACTCCCTTTTGCATGTAAGCATCTGTCTCTATATAATCCATTGCATCATTAACATCCACATCATCAAGATTATCAAAAGCTGGATCTTTATGTACGATAGGTTTAGATTTGGCATATTTCCTCCCCTGTTTAGATACAGACTCCTTTTGCATCCACTTTTACTTCAATGATTTCTTTCTTGCCAATCTTTGCTTTACGGATACACTCTTCATCCAAGCTTTGTGATGTGTAATAACAGGTTTGGCTTTCTTCTTAAGCTTCTTGATTTGTGCCTTCAAGTGTTTAATTTCTTTGGCTTGATTTGTAACTTGTTTACATAAAGACATACAAAGATCATATACACTTTGGAGTGTTAGGCCATCCTCATTTGCTGATAGTGATCTATCACTGGATGACTGACCTCCATAATTCCCGCCAGAACCCTCTGGAATGGAATTAGGAATAGGAATAGTAGGTGAAGGTCTGGGAGATGGGTCAGGCTGTGTCTCATGTTGTTCTACACTTAGGTGAGGAGGAGAGGGTGTGGGTTGAGGTTCAAATTGTCTTTCTGAAGCTTCACCCTCATCCTCAGTTGGTTGAACCAACATAGAGTCAAACAAAGGTGTGACATTCCCTGAAAAATGTTTTCCCTTTTTAACCATAAAAGAGAAAACTTTACTAGTTAAAGCATTTAAATGGTAAGTGGTCTCAAGGCCAGTCACATTCTATAGCTGTTTATCCAAAAAGACTGAAATAAATCTTAGAAACATAAAAACTTTTTCTTTGCATCTAAGTGTCTCATCATACGATCAAAAAGTAATTTAGAAAAATTATATTTTTGATTAGTGGCTAAGCAAATCACTGCTGTGGCAATAAAAGTGAGGAATTTGATCCCAAGAAGTACATTTAGAAGCTAATGCAGTGATTCACAAGTATGAAAAAGAAATCTCAACAGGGTAAAACATGGCTTAGGGCTTTGTTAAAAGTTAAAACAATTAGGTCCCCCCCTCCCATACCCCATTAGCCGAATAGCATCAAATATAGCCTGATTATGCATAGAATCTATCCCATCAGCATCATTAAAAAGAAGATCACTTCTTATTGATGCCTTTGAGATAGTTACAAGCTTGCCAGCTACTTTGGCAGTAATATACCTAACATTGTTGATTATTTTGGATTTAGGAGACATCCAAAACTGTTCAACAAATGTAGTAGAGACTACATGACTTACAGTGAGAGCATAGTAAATGGAGCTTCATTTAAGAAAGTCTATAATATAACAACCCGCAATTTTCATAAATGTAAATATCCATCTATTAAGTTAGATGATGTACAATCTATCAATTATATATGAACTTACCTTTTTCAGGGAAATTTTTTGCTTTATTACATTATATTACTTTGCCAATATCTCAATATGCAATATATCATGCATAACTAAAGTTAACGGACTCAGGCAACCTTCATATGGCAATCCTATCTTCATATATGTCAAGCAAACATCATAACATGTCAAGTCAATATTATAATATCATTATTACAAGGTACATTATTCCTATAAGGTACCATTTGCAACATCCTATCAAAACAGGCTTTAAATCGTTATCGGGTGCCTCTAAAACCCTAATTTCATGAAAGGTCAACATCTAAAGTGAATGCACAAGCTACTAAAAGTATATGTACAAGAAATATAATATCTCATTTAAAATATAAAATCCCTTTAAATCAAAGTATAATTCCCTAAAAAGCTCAGTATACAAGTCATTAAGCCTAATCCCTAAAATAGCCATTTTACCTCCGTTTTCATCCTCATTTCTTCACTATCACTTATGATCAAGCTACTATACTCATTTTACAATATATGAACCCTAATTATTCCATTAATAAGCTTTCATAACTCTTTTTGCATTCAAACCCCTAATTCAAAACCCTAAACCCTAAAACCGAGCTAGTTTCTAAACCATGACCCGTTTCTTGATTTTTATCCATTGTAAACCCAAACCAACACCTAAATAAGTTGTAATAACTTATTTATAATCATATAAATCCTATTCAATCATTATTTCATCATCACTTTATCATTTTACTTCACTTGTACGTAAAACGTATCCGAGAAACCCTAAATGTACCTAATTGGTTCATTAAACCCGTTTACTCATTTTACACCATTCTAATCCTAAATAACCAACCAAGAGCCATTATAAACTCATAAAATAAGTTTACAAATCATTATCAATCATTATTTTGACAATGTACCTTAAATTCAAGTTAGAAAACCCTAAGTATTCAAATTGTGCCCTAATCTCAAAACTGTGACTATTTTCTCAATTTT
>BQNB010008040.1:0-12497 GCA_026074375.1 Tanacetum coccineum
ATTTTTGATAACATTGTTTCTAATTCTTATTATTGGTGTAAGTTTAGATGTAAAGCCTCGTTCAAATGGATCGATTGGCACAAAAACCCGTATCTTGTAATTGTCTAATTCTAGCTCCTTGCTAGTCGTTTAATAAAGCTGTTGTTCAAAAAAAGACACACATCCAAACATTGTTGTACATGCCAATGTCGCATTCTTTTTCCTACCGCTAGGGACAAGAATGCGACCTCCATTTCTGGATTTGCAATTAGTAGTTCAAGGTTTGATGACAGAAGGCGATAAACATGAGATTCTCACAGGCTTTGTATGTTCATAATTTCATCACATCATTCTTATAAATTATGTTTATATGTCAGTGACGAGTTTGTAGCAATGAGAAAGATTGGACTTCTAGATTTAAGGTTCTTAACTTCTTTTTATTTGACGACACAAACTAATAATTATATTTGTAAATCGTGTACATCATCTTCTCTACATATTTTTTTGGCATAAACGCAATTGAAAGAACTTCGTGAGATGACGCTGCTATATTTGTATATCGTGTACATCAAATAGTTGCTAACATAATTTCTAAAAATTTAATTTTTCCCACAAAACAAGCCCGGTGCAACGCACGGGGTATGAACACCTCGTTCTTATAATTCTAAAAAGATTTACAACAAACTAATTATAATTACTTTTATTATAATTCTTAAAAGATATTAATTTGTTGTAATAATAATTAACTTGTTGTAATAATTACTTAAGAATCAATAAATGTATATAATTAATGAACATAATAATTATGTGATTAATTTGTTAATGAGATAAGTGAAAGCACACTTATAAATATGGTCAAAGTCAAATGGGGTTTGTATCCTAAGATGATGGGGTCTAAACTCACAAACCCTTTTCAGAATTACTAGCAGGGTACCCGCGCGATGCGGCGGCGGGTACCCTTTAATCAAAAATTTTGGCGAGGGCTATATTTTTCGATTACATGTTTTTCGTGATAACGACTTTACGCTTGACGATAATTTTAGGGAATAAATTTATCGCACACTATCTCATATTAAAATGTCAAAGTGTGGTTGTTGATGGTGTTGTCAAAAAGACACATGATTTCGGGTCGTTGTTGTTACCTAAGTCTCTCGAATAGTAAACTTTACCTCTAACGGTCAAAACCGGTATGACTTAAGGACCTCTCTAGCTATTTTGTACTGTACATTAGTTTTCGTAGGTGTAATGAGCTTAATTTAATTAGTACATTAACTAAATGAAATAGTTGAAGAAATTACTTGGACATTACAAATTTTTGATCATTAAATATATTTATCATTGTTATATTATTTGGAACGTTTGAGGAAGGGAATATTTGTAATTCTAGCATTGATTATATGTGTTAAGATTAATTTATATGTGCATTTAATAGTTTAAACAAAAGCATTAAAACTTAATACCTTAAAATTAATTTTATGTTGTGCATATAGAATATTGTACATTATGTTTTATACTAATTACTTAAAATTTTTGGGGCATTAATGAGACATAAAGATGCAAAATGTTTTATATTAGTTATATATTCCCATATTATCTCATTGTCAACCAATCAAATTATCATTCTTCACCAAGTAATAAAATACCTAATTACCACAAACAAGAGTTGTTGTTAAGCCAACGAAGTAAATATTTATACTAAAAAGAGTGTCAGGTCCTCGTGTTTTCCTGCTATATTCATATATATTTTTATGTCGTACTATTAGTAATTTGCTGTGAAACCTGAACAGGCCCGTAGAATACTAAAATGGTAAAAGTTCCAGCCGTACATGGAGCCTATACTAATACCAATTATTCGAAAGTTTTTGATATTGTTGCATTCTTCCTTTGTTTAGTCTTCAGCTTTATTCATTCGGAAGCTTTGTTAGGTGCGAGGTGTTTACTAGCCACAAGAGATTGAATATCGAAACAAACAGAATCAAATATATCGAAGCGAATGTAAACAAATTGAATATGTTTAAAATCGAACCGAAACCGAATTTAAATATTCGTTTTCGTTTTAAATATTTGTTAAAATGTCACCCGATAAACGAAATCCGAATTCAATTAATATATAATTATATATATTAATATACACACGACACATAAAAGATCCTTAAATCTTTTTAAAGAAAACACTTTCTAATTGAAAAACTTCTTCTTTTAAAAAAATTTTATATATATAAACTATTTATAAAAAAAATAAAATTATGCAATTTCGAGTCTTGGAGCAATATCAGTAAACCGTATCATTATCATAAAATTCGGTACCTGTTAGTAAAGCAACCCACTATTTGGGGGCATTTACATATGATAATAAACTATTGAAAAAAAATAAATATGTAATTATGAATTTCATTGGGATATCTGAAAATTCCCTCTCTTATTGGCTGTTAATAACAGTACTTAAATTTTATTATAATTGTTTTCCTTTTATATTATTTTTATTGATAGTTTTAGATAGACTGCCTCGCAAAACAGCCGCTACCAAATAATGTTTATTATCGATTTTTAACCCTTGTACAGTTGTACCAACTTGATATTGTGACGTCTAGATAGACTATCTATAACGAATAATGTTTATATTGATTACATAACGTGCTAGCCATTATGTAACGTGCTACTAATTACTACATATCTGGCGGCATTGAGTTAAAATAATATCATTTTATTTTGCTACTAGGCATATTCGAACGAAGACTAAACTTTACTACTATAAATGCCCCATAAGTAGATAACCTAAAGACTAAAGCTGACGTATAAATTAAGTTATAGTACCTTGCTTCAATACCAAGTTACTGGACATAAAAACCTATGGAGAAAAGAATAATGATCAGCATTCCTTCTGATGCTTAGGTTATATGTGCAAACAATATATATAATTTGAAAGATCATTGGCTCTTTCCTTTATTCAAAGGGGTTGCAGAACTTAATAATGAGAGTTCCAGCTAGAATTGTGTGTCTCGTATCAGAACCATAATCATGATTTTTTTCCGCCTGTATGTTAAGGCATGTTTGGAAAGCTACTTACGAGATTAATCTATCAACTGGTTTCTTTCAATAAATAGCTAACTTATCAGTTATTAGTTATTTGCATGTTTTGAAGGGTGTCATTCTTATTTGCCACTTTTCAGATTTTTATTTTGTTGCTCTTATACTGTTCTGCATAATTGTATATTTTATTGCTCAAAAGATCTTGTACAGGAAATGATATCTGTTTTTTATGTTTCTTTGTGTGCTTTATAGAAAAGTCCTAAGAGAAGCAGCTTTGAGATCTGGAAAAGCAGAACGTCGGAACTTGAAACTGGAAATCAATGTGGAGGTAAGGTCGGCTTATATGTCAGTGCTACAAGTCTATACCTATACGTCAGTAATAATTTTTTCTTTCCTAAATTGTTTGCAGAGTGTTGATGATATCTATTAGTATGACAAAAAAGGTTCTGTACTGAGAATAGGTGGAAAGAACATTCTGGAAAATGAGCATGTCAAAGTAGGTGCGATATTTGTTTAAGCATGTTATTCTTTCTGATTAAAGAAAATAATAAGTAATTAAAGTTCTTGTTGTCGCCTAATCTGATGATCGTCGCCTACAAATTGCACACATTTCACTTGCTTCCCACCTTTCATCTAAATAAACAGAAGTTATACAAGTAAAAGAAGCCAATCTTTAGATCAATCTGCTTACCATTTTTTTATTTCTTTGCAGATCGGGAAATTTCACACACTTGAACTTGAACTTCATCATCCTTTTGTTTTAAGAAAGGTATGCTTCAATTCCATGTTTTTTTAATGCTATTTGGTATATGTTTCTGAAGTAATTTTACCTGTTACATTGCAGCTGTTATGGGACTCGCAAGCAGTCAAATTACTTCAACAAGCCGCGGGTATAGTTTGTGTTGATATTACAGCAGTCAAATTATCTTCTTTTTTTTTCACTCTGATGGTTTATTCTTCTGATTTAGATCCTTCTGCTAGTGCTGATCTTGCGGTCTTGCTAATGCATGAAGGATTGGCCCATATTCTTCTTGTGTATAATATAAGCATATGTTTAAATGAATTTTCTGTAAAGTTAGATCACCCGTAATTTTAAAGATTTTATGTTATTATGAAAAGAAACTGCAAGTCAGATCAACTTTTGTTATTAATTTAAATTCTCTTGTTCTTTGAGAAGTACACATACTAAGCTGGCTAACCTTTCATCAGCTATACCATCACTTGTTCTCGGATAAAAGCTTCAATTTCTCGCAAGCATGGGCCTTCTGTTGATGGTTATGACGAAGTATGTTACAAGTTTATGCTATTTCAATATATGTTTTCATCTTTTGTATAAAAACCATTATTCTTATATTTCTTCTTTTGCATTACAGGCTTTGAACAAGTTCTATGAGAACGTTTTACAGGTGAGTTGATTTAAAGTTGCGAGAACTGCTAATAGTGCTTATTCTTGTACTAATGATTGAATTTATTAATTGCATAGTTTGGATTTTTGTGTGCGCATTAAACGGTTATTTTAAATTGTTTCTGTAGGCTTTTATACACCATATCGACTTCAAGGTCGTTCGATGTGCTGTTATTGCAAGTCCGGGATTCACTAAGGTGGGTATCTGAAACTGATATATAATATGGGGGTTCATACAATTTTTTGAATATAGGAATAACGTTGTGTCAGACTGAACGTAGGGAACAAACTGTATGCTATGTGTGAAACATTTGAATTTTTTTTATGCTTAACGATTTCTTTCATGTGTACACCAGGATCAATTTCATCGCCGTTTGATGTCAGAAGCAGAAAAGAGAGACCTTAGGAATATAATTGAGAACAAATCGCACATTATTCTCGTGCCCTCGAATTCAGGATACATGTATGCTTATCGTTGTGATTCTACTTACTCATTTTGTGTTACATATCCATAGCTTATGCAGCAAGTATCTAATTTTGAAAAAATTGTTCTTATACAGACATAGTTTGATAGAGGTTCTCAATGCTCCAACTGTGATGAATCTGATTAAGGATACAAAAGCAGCCCAAGAGGTAGCCCATAAGGCCAATTGCTGTATCTCTTTCAAATATACATGAGAGATTATTTTGGTCGATCTTACTCGTTTTTTGTTTGGTGACGAAACTCAGCATATTCCTTGCAGTAATACTCTTTGTTTTTCTGTTTAGGTCGGAGCGCTTAAAGAGTTTTTCTCCATGCTTCCTAAAGTAAGGTTCATTTTTTATATCAGTGTTGTTTACATCTGTTTGGACCAGTGTTTTTGTAAGTCCAAATGAAAAGATGAGAATGAAATAAGTCCTGCTATTTTCTAGTTCGTATTCTACTATTCAGTTTCTTGCATCTACTTTGCACCTATAAATTATTCAAATTTTGATAGGCCTGTTTTTAAGTGATTCACCGGCATCTTACCTAAAAGCTACTGGTAAACTTTGTTGCCTGTGCAGGATCGTGCATGTTATGGACCAAAGCATGTTGAAGTTGCTAATGAAAGAATGGCTGTTCAGACCTTACTTATAACTGATGAGCTTTTTAGGTTTGTAATTCTACATTTGCTTTACGTTACTATTCTTCAAATTTTTGTTATTTTTAGTTTTAATGTAGTAGGACTTGTTTTTACTTTTGTTGATGGTCGTTTCAGGAGCGCTGATATAGCTTCAAGGCAAAGATATGTCAATTTGGTCAAGAGCATAGAAAAAAATGGGGGCACGACACGACTCATGTATTTTCTTCAGAGCATGTTTCGGGGGAACGTGAGTACACTTTATATACTGCAGCCAAGTTTTAGATTCAAATACTTACTGACTCTTCGCTTTTGCTTAACTAAGAACGGCCCACATCCTGCCATATATGGGACTTGCTTAGCATACCTGCCTATTCCCCTACCAGACCTCGAAGACATTTCTGAAAGTGACGTAACTACAGTGAGAATAACTGATTCGCCACTCCTCTACGAATAAGTAATATTTTTTGAAGTGATTATGACCCAACCACATGTTAGTTTGCAACTTAGTTTTTACTTGTTCAATGTTGCGATCATTCTGTTCTACACGTAACATCACTATAACTAAAAACACCTTCTCATCAATAACATGTTATTAATACAAAGCTAATGGCTCTAAATATACATAGTTGTCTTGATTCTCTATATGATATCGAACAATTTTTTTTTTTATGCTATTCTGTGTACTAAACTTGCATATTTGTATATATTTTATTTTAGACCTTTTGCCTTCAATTTTATTAACCGCGGAGGGCCAAAATGTCATAAAATACACAAAAAAAAATACCAAAAAAAAGTTTTATAAAATAGAATAGCTAAATAAATAATAATCAACCAAATAGAAGAAAATCATTGACGATCAATGATGCATAATTTAGACCATTCACCCTAAATACAAGTGCGTCACATATTACAACAGTTTTACAACTAAAAATCTCCACCCACTCAACTTTTACACTAAAAGACAAAAAGAAGCAAATAACGCCCGTTAAAAGCGTGGCAAAGTGACGGATAACGTTAAATGGCAGGCGCCGGTGCAGTTTGGTGGTGCCATCAGGCAAGAAAAAGCCCTATGACGAGTAACCACCATTGCACCGGACACTCTAAAGCCTACTAAATATGTCTTTGTCAAGATGTTTTTCTAGTCATGAGAGTCATGATTTCTGAATTGCCACTAATAATAATTAATCTTATCATGGTCGTCACCAATTCACCATTATTACCAAATTGGAGAAAATAACGTTTTGGACAATTTACCTAATATTCCAATTATTTTTCTATACCAATGTCAATCAATCAATATAAATATTACTATTAGCATCAATATAAAACTATACAGGTCGGTTAAGATGCGACTTTTTCAATCAAATAACATATTTGCTAATTCGTTACATCCAAAATTTAAAACAGTAGCTCAAATTTTGTGCATTAGAGTATATGTTGCAATATTCTAAAAAAACATCGAATTGGTTGAGTTCAACCGGGTTTTCAAAAGAAACGGTTTCCGGGAACCAATCCGGTTATCAATTCGGCCGCTTGAACCGACCGAGTCATCTCTGGTTTTAAAACATTGATGTTACGGTCAATTTTAACTTTCTAAATATACATAGAACTGAAATTTTGTCTCGCAATGAGCTTTTGGCCTTTTCATATCGCTACTTGAAGTGATATTTAATTTTTACGTCATTTTACACTTTATAATAACAAATATAGCTAAGTTGCTAACCGCTTTTATAAAACATACGACCTATAGCTTTTTTAATCTCGTTGTTATGCACGGATACTCGTCTAGTCTAATCAATTTCCACTTAGGATGTTTTAATATTGTAATGACGAGTACATTTATATATAAAATGGACATTAATTATTGATAGATAAGGATCCGATATGGTTGACACTTAACATGATAACGATATTAATGTTTTGCTTTTGATGCCATTGTCTCTTGGGGTCCCAAATTTTAATATTTGATTTGGACATCCCACCATATTTGCTTATTGTGGATTGCTTATTGTGGCACCACTTATTGGTTGACAGTGGGACTACTATTTTATTCTCAAACGAATAAGTTCGAAAATGTGAGTCCTTATCTCAAATGTACACGGCTTAACTGAAGTATTCATGTGACCGTTCCCGACCCCCATTCAATCAACTTAGCCTTAGGAGATCCGAGATCATGTCTATCGATGCAGTTCTTGACATATGTTTCACTTTTGAACCTTTTGGTGTGCACCTCTACAACTGTCTTGTTCAAGTTTTCGGGTCATTTAGAGTAAAGTTCCTACAGTTTAATTTCGGGAAATAAACTGAACGTATAAAACAAAGATCAATCGTGACAATAAAGACGCACACCCACCCCATTAACACCAGATATGTGATACCATTTTTTAGGCCAACCATAAATCCTAACATAGACATATCGTGTTAGGTTTGCGACTTTAAAGTAGAGGGGCATTTACGTCATTTAAGCTGCGAGGATACACGAACAATGACAGAATATCTATTAATATATAGACAGAATATCTATTAATAATATATATACGATGTCGTCAATCACAAGAGAAAGGGACATGTCTAATCGTACAAAAATAGTCCCTAAAATTAATGTGTCAAACTCAGCCAACTAAGCAGATGTAGACGGCCGAGAAGCACAAGAAGCTGGCCAAACTTGGTTCGTCGCTTCTAAACTTTCATCTTTTTCAATCGAGACAAGGTAAAATAAGATTTCAGAAGCCGTTCTATGAAACAAACTCAAACATATTTTTAATAAGTGACGGGTCCTATTTGTCCTAAGCATTCGCAATAATAGAGTATATAATATTAGAAATCTAAACAAGATATCGGTGGTTATTGCAGACACAAAAATTAAACGAAACCTAACCAACCAAAGACTAAACAATGAATTGACCAAACCAATGCATGTTTGTTGCGATAATGTCAACACATGTGAAGTGTCTAGGTGCAGGTAGCTAGTGAAACATTATTTATAGTCTCCATGTTCTCAACATGTTAAAATTTTAGTACAATTATATTCTCGCTATGTTCATCTCCCTTAAAGTATAATACAAATGGCAAAACTTCATTTATACAAACCATATATTATAACATATAATCTCGAATGTACATATGATGCTATAAGCAAGCATACAAAACTGCACAAAATGGTGAAAAGACTAACCTGCCCCCGAGCTAAAAAAATAGAAGGCAAAAGAATACGCAGCAGAAGAGGAAAATGGTTAATCTGTTTAACGATCTATCGACTTGCATCTCTTGCCTTCTTAATCTTGTGCTGTTACTCCCGGCTAAATGATACGAGTTTGAAAATGTGTACAAATTCTGTGGGTTCCCGAAAACACGAGCATAAATCATTTCTCCGTACATCCATACATTTGAGTTATAACTATTGATACTATGACTGTATAATCCAGGGGTGGAGTTGTAATTTCCATACGGTGTCTGGTGAGAATCACGATAAGCTAACGGCCGGGTGGGGTTGGGTGTTGATGAGAGAGATGCGTGTGGTCTAGGTGGGATAACTGTGCTAGTATTTGATGTTTTGATGTCGGTTTTGTTGTCTGTTGTTTTGCCACGGCCATAAAGTGGGACCACAGAGGTGTGAGATATTTCAGATTTGCAGACGGGACACTGTGGAGTGTCACTTGAATCGCTTGAAGTCTTTTGAAACGATAGCCATTTGTAGATACACGGCCAGCAATAAAGGTGACCACAAAGAGTCACGACAGGGTCATTTACAAAGTCGAGGCAGATACTGCAGTCAAAGCAGGGCAAAGATTTTTCAGAAGATGAAACGGGTTTCAAATCATCTGCAAAGTAGTTCTCATATTCCATTGCCAGTTTGAAGTGTTTTGTACTTTGTTAGCCTGTTTACTCCTGCGAAAAGAATACGTTTTGTAAGAGATATAACCCAATTTGCATAAAAGCATTCACATTGCATAAAAGCATTCACGATGCACCATAAATATGATGTAGATATTGAGTAACTACAACCACCATAACCCCACATCTATCAAATTACCTTTTTACATAGTTAGGGACATCCAACAAGAAAATTATAATAAGTGCCGATATCTAATTCACTGCCATGCTTGCTTATTAAATTACACAGTGCCTGTTTTATTAAGGATCCAACTACCACGTGTAAATTAATAATCGTATCAGTCCACATCAATGGTTTAAAAACAATGGCAAATGCAACGAAATTTCAGTAATTATCAAAAAGGCCCATCAAGATACGTGATACCATCGACGGACATAATTTTCGAAGACAATTGTGTTCTGTACATTATTGCATTCCAGAAGTAGAAACTATTTCATATCATGGCAGAAAAGAGAAAATATCTCTTACTAGCTACACCTTATATTCTAGGTGATAAATGGGTAGACAAGGACTATATTGCGGGATCGATAGTACATAAACATAACTAGTAACATGTAGTGTTTTATTTGAAATTTCAGGACAGCATGTAATGTTTTAGCGCTTTCTACTTACAATAGTACACAAAGGCCATGTCATCGACTATCACTTGTACGAAAAGTAATGTCTAATTTGCAATATGGGATTAATTTAAGATGCAATGGAAGTCTTTATCAACATACAAATTATTTATTGGTCATTATTCACACAAAATAACAATCACGGTGAATTTTAACAGAGTGATTTATCAACATACGTATCATCAGTTCATGCTTTCTACAAGCTTAAATTTTGTCGATGTCGCGTGTCAGATTAAAATACCATCATTAGCAATATCCTAACTAAAAACGGGTCCACGCAATAAGTTAATATCGCAGTCATTACTACATAGCAAGTGAGACACAATTTTAAAATAGTTAGCAGACACGAATCATATCATCACACATAGTAGCATTAACTTAAGCACTCCATTCGCTAATAACTCTCCGCTAACACCACATAACAAATTGTTCAGGATATCTAACAAAACTGCTTATTGCACTTAGAGGGTGTTTGGCATTGCTTACTTTCCACGTCTCGATAGCAATTCAAAAAATAGTCGTTGGATTATTAGACACCAAAAACATTTGGTTCAAAGTGTTAACTGAATCCATTTACTCAACGGTTTTAGATTATTTGAGGGGCAGTAAGAAAGTAAAATTAGTTTCACCTCAAATAAGCATCTCGAGGCGAAAACTGCTTAATTTACCCCAAAATAAGCAAGTATAAGCAAATAAGCACAAGTAGTTTGTTCTATATAAACACTACAAATTACGCCTAAAATTAAACTAGAAAAACAGAAAATTAGTTCCAGAAAAAAGCTCCTTTTTTCTCGAAAACTTTCCTAAGAAGTAGAAAAACAGAAAACATGTTCAAATCCACGTTTCTCTAGAACATGATTTCAGAAAAGTGAAAATACGTAGGGTGTTTAGTTGTAGAAAAATTTCCTTACTTCTCTGTCTTGATTTCTTTAGAAAAAGGAAGGGGTTTGTATCTATCGAAAAGTATTAGAAAACGTGTTTAGATGATAGTAGTTATTGGTGAAAAAATTCTTCATTTCTCACCAACTAAACGTAACCATGTTTTGCCTCCCCACTTTTCCAAAATAGAAAAAACAAAACCACGTTTCCTAGAGAAAAAGAGCACATCCACTTTTGTCAGACTTAATAAGTCTCCTAATAATCTTAAAACAAGTTTCGGCTTATATAGTGGGATTATCACTTATATGGTTTTGCTTATGTTTCCTAAATCTCTCCTAATAAATCTTTAAATACAAATGTTTCGCGACGTCCTTATATAGTACCGGTGACATTCTATCAACTATATGGTTTTGCTTATGTTTCCTTAAGTCATCTTGTTTGTGGCTAGTTTTGAAACTTATTCGTCTTAAACACTACAGCCCTATGATAACGCGGTATTGTGTAGTGTTCGCCTTATATGTGGGCTCATGAGCTTATTTGATTTCTGCTTATATTTCATAAGCCAACAATTTTCTTCTGGCTTATTTTTGAGAAATTTATGGAGCTGTGATAACAAGTTAATCATAGCGACTAGATAAACTTGTTTATAAAAGTCACAAAAATAAGTCGGAAAAATGTCTTTTATGAAATATAACAGAACATCACATAACTCTTAGCCCACAAATAAGGCGAACAAACACCTCCGTATTAAGCTTATACAAGACTGAAGAAGGTTGTCGAGAAATAACCTTGAACGATCTACATAAGGCGACAGTTTTTTTTTTTTTTTGAAAGAAATCATAGCAACAACATTTGATTATACATAAAAGTAGAATGAGAAATAGAAAAATATAAAGAGGAAATACCGGAAGAAAGTTGATCGGAGAATAGAGTTGAAGTGTGAATGGGTTATTTTTGGTTGGTTTTTATAAACAGGACGACGGTGGGTGGGGTTGCTTTCTATTCTATTCTACTTCGTTTTATACTATATACACACGGATAAGACTATACAAATAAAAGTCAGTCACTCCGGCTAAATGCATTTATTACTGTTTTCTCTTTCTTACTTTTTGACAAAATAACAGTTATACTCTTAGCTAATTAATTAAAGTTTTTTTTTTAATTTATAATAATAATTTCAAACAAGGGTAATATAGTAAACTTGATCAAACTTTCTAATCCATTTTTAGTAGTGGACAATTAAATTGGGACATCATAAAAGGAAAACGCGAACAATAAAAATGAAATGGAGAGAGTAAGATGCCCAGAACCATACATATGGTTTATTAAGAGGGCTAAATGTAAAAAATTAATAAAAAAAGGGTTTATAATATAAATAAATAATAAATGAAATATATTGATTAGGATTACGTAACAGTCATTAATCACTCTATTAGCTCCACCTTTACTTCTATTAGCTTTAGAGTGGCGTCAAGGCACCAGCTCACAAATTCTCACGCCAACGACACCCAAGCTCGCGCCATAAGCTATGGCGCCAACACCTCCAACCCACGCCAAAGCTTATTCCTTTTTTTTGAATCTGTTACCGT
>BQNB010008040.1:14809-91413 GCA_026074375.1 Tanacetum coccineum
GTAACACTAAACCAGCATATGCTTAAAGACATTTATGATGTTTCTATTAAAAAATTAGTTCACAAAAAAGTAACCATTTATCAATACTACTGTATAAAGCATTTATAATGTGGGACTCAATAAAAATTAAGATAAGGAGGTGCAATCTAGATCATTCATCTCATTTTAAAGAACCACATTATAAAGTGACATGTGTCACCTTTTAATTAAAAAATCACTTTTATTTTTAAATTGAAATATCTTTTTATCAATTTAATTTTATTATGATCTAATTTCATCATATTTTTTAAAATTTTGTGCTTTTTAATTCAACATCCATTTTGATATATTTTTTTGTTTTTTACATTTTTAGTGGGTTTATTTTGTGTTGATTTATATTTTTTTACAACTTTAACCTTAATAAATATAAACTTGATACGTTAAAATTATATACTTTCGGAGAGAGTGTTGTCTTTTTACATGCGAGAATGATAATGTTAATATAGTGTTGCGGAAAAGCTACGGAAAACCCAAACGAACACATACATTCAAAGTGTTGTGAAACGAAATTACTAAGCGGGTAAGAAATTGAGTAAAGAGTTGACTGAGTAAATTTTTTATTGCCGCCGCTATGCGCGGGTAACCAACTAGTCTATACTATTATATAAAGCATTTATAATGTGGGGTCCATTAAAAATTAAGATAAGGAGGTGCAATCTTGACCATCCACTCATTTTAAGAAACCACATCATAAAGTAACATGTGTCACATTTTGATTAAAAATTCACCTCTATTTTCAAATTGAAATATCTTTTTATCAATTTAATTTTATTATGATCTAATTTCACCATATATTTTAAAATTTTATGCTTTTTCATTCAACATCCATTTTGATATATTCTTATAATTTTTTGTTTTTTACATTTTTAGCGGGTTTATTTTATGTTGATTTGTATTTTTTACAACTTTAATCTTAATTAAATAAATTTACTCTTGTTTAAGTCACAAGGACTATTCTTCTTGTTTCTTATTTCCACTTTCTGTTATCATCATTCATTTTCACAGATCAGTAGTTACAAACCCTCACCGGAAAAAAAAAACCCAACAAACAATGGCATCATCTCCGGCAACGATCCACCGTTCCACCACCTTCAAACCACCACCAACCACCACCCAACAACCACTCTCCACCGCCACACTCCTCGAAACCCTCGCATCAGATCCCATCTTCTCCAAATTCCTCTCACCAGATTTCAACTCAACTTCCTTCTCATCCGAAGCACTCGCTTCGGGCACCGCAGCCGCCCGCGCTGAAAAAATCCAAGACGGCATCCAATTACTCGAAAAACAGCTCCGATCCGAAGTCATGACACGTCACACTCATTTACTACACTCTCTCTCATCCGTTACGGATGCTGAGTCATCACTCTCATCCATCCGTACAAATGTAGCTACATTACAAAATTTAATCAGACGGGTGAGATCAGAGATATCTGATCCCAACCGTCAGATTAAATTAAAGACAACCCTGTTGTCTATTTACGATCTCCACTCTCGAAAAACTCGAAGAGATGGGTGTACCTCCTGCTCTCTGAGCCCATACCATGTCCTTCCGCCCTACCGTTTGTTAATGTCAATCAACGGTGAGGCTTTTACGTCTTACTAAGAAACTTTTCTCCATGGCTAATGAAAATGAGAATGCGCCGCTTGATGTTACTAAATGTGCGCAATTGTATACCGAGATTGTTACTTTAGTTAATGAGAATGATTTGAGTGGGGTTGTTGCGGTTGATGAGGAAATGAAGATGGTGGTTGAGGTGGGCGAGAGGTTAAGGTTTGAAGGGATGAAGGTTTTGGAGAGGGGTTTGGAAGGGTTTAATCAAGCGGAAGTTGGGAAAGGTTTGCAGGTGTTTTATAATTTGGGTGAGTTGAGGAGTACGGTTGACGGGTTGGTTAGTAAGTATAAGAGTATGGGTGTGAAGAGTGTGGGTGTTGCGTTGGATATGAAGGCGGTTTCGTCAGGTGGAGGGGGGTTTGGAGGTCCCGGTGGGATACAGAGAAGTGGGACGCCGCAGATTGGGAGTGGGGGGAAGGCGAAGGAGGCGTTGTGGGCTAGGTTGGGTGTTTGTATGGATCAGTTGCATTCGGTTGTGGTTGGTGTTTGGCATTTGCAGAGGGTGTTGTCGAAGAAAAGGGATCCGTTTACTCATGTTTTGTTGCTTGATGAGGTTATGCAGGTATGCAATCTGCTCTTTTGTTTTGTTTATTTGTATGTTGATTTAGTATTATTTGTTTGAATGCCCCTAGATTGTTAATACTCATAGCGATGAGTTAGCAAATGGCTATTTGCTTGATATGATGTTTAAGATGTACCAAGCGAGGAAACTTAGATCATGATGAAACATGATAGTAATAATGGTATGTAAGAGATATGTTCAGGTAGTATCATTCCTGATTATAGGAAGCTTACTGTTTCATCCCAAACTAACCGGATGATCATGAGCGGAAAGAGGTTACCTATCACTTTTGTAAATAACTTACATACACCTCTGACATTGTTCTTGTATCCCATCCAGGACTGATAATCGGTTGACATTCTTTTTATTGTGGTATCATGGAGAAAACTTTTTCCCCTTTGTTAATATGTATCTGTTATGGATCATGTTTAAATTTCAACCCGCACTGCAAAGTTACTAATGTGAAATTTTATGTAACTTAAAGCTGTTTGGAAGTACATTGGTCTAAAGCTTACACAGAAAGTTAAAATTTGTTCATTTCTAGCAAATGAGCGGAAAGACTAAGCAACTTACTAGATGTGGAGTTGTATGCTATACATCTCAACTGATTAGGTGTTTTCTTGTAGTTCCACCCTTAGCTCAGCCCAGCACCTTTTGGTTCTTTGTCTTTACAGTGTTCAGAAGGAAAAAAATGGAGAAGGGGAAAGATTTGAAAAGAAACGAAAATAATCAGATATAACCTCGTGTTCTTGTTTTGGACGCTAGGTGTTTAGTCAACTAGCTAGGCCCTTTTGTAGAACACTGACTGAACTGCCTTTAGCCCTTATATTTAGGGATTGTGATGTATCCTATGGCATTGACTTGCTAGTGTATTCCTTTGCAATATTATTGCTCTAAATGATTTAGCAAAAAGTTCTGTGCTCATGTCTGCTTATCTTTTGTAGGATGGTGACCCTATATTAACTGCTCGTGTTTGGGACGCAATTGTTAAATATCGTTTTGCAAACCAAAATGGAAATCACGTTTACGAGCAATCAAAGCTTCGTGAAGATTTTTACTGTTGGTAATCTCAAAGCTTTTCCCCCCCCCCCCATCCCCCCCCCTCCCCCCCCCCCTGCCCCCATTCCCTCCTATAAGGAGTATCTTCCCCCCCCCCCCCCCCCCCCCCCTTCTTCCCCCCCCCCCCCCCCCACCTCCTTCCATTCCTTCCCCCTCCCCCTATTCCCCCTGTGAATTGAAAATCTTTCTTTGAAAGGATTTTCACTGACACTAGGAATAGTCGAAAAGATGTTAAAAGGGGTTTTACCTGCTATAACTGTAGAAGGTAGACATCAAATGGTTGCTGCCATTGAAGTGTTTCAGACAGCTTTCTTGGCTCTATGCTTGAGTCGCCTATCAGATCTTGTTAACAGTGTATTCTCCATGTCAAACCGTGGTAGTGTTCCCTCCAAAGAACATATCTCGAGAATTATATCACGTATCCAGGAAGAGATCGAAGCTGTTCAGTTAGATGCACGGTTGACACTTCTTGTCCTACAAGAGATTAGCAAAGTTCTGATTTTGCTTGCAGAAAGAGCTGAGTACCAGGTACATTCACGTTGACACCCTTAGTATAATTACTTATTTGAAGCCCTGTGCTTTCCACTCCTTGTTATAATGATTCAAACGAGATAATATAGGTTATTATAGTAATCCTGGATGTATCAAACAGAACACCTTAAATAGTCTAATCTTAGTTCTTTACTTCTTCAGATGTACATACATGGTTTGTATGCAGTCTGCGCTTATACCATTATGCAAATTGAACCACCAATTATATAGGTGAAACAGAACATCTAAAAGCTGCTTTGCAAGCTTTTAATATTGTGTTGATTTCAGTCTAACATCTTTTGGTTAAAGAGATATGTGACCTTTTTATTATCTTTTAGTTGCTATTGTACTGTATCAACTCTGTTATGAAGATATGTGACCTTTTTATTATCTTTTAGTTGCTATTGTATTGTATCCACTCTGTTATGACACAGTATTAGGAGGTGTGTAAAATTTAGAGGGGTATGATGTTGATGTGATGCTAAACTACCTTCCACTCCTTAGAATTGCACTGAAGATTTTATTATATAGACTACAGTGAATTAGCTATTTGATTATACTTACTTATGGATCAAATACTTGTTGAAAGGCTTATGCATGTTATAATGAAGAGGAAGAAATAGTAGCATATATTTTAGAACCTTTACGATCAATGCAATATGCATCCTAGTACTTACATATCTTAGAGCTTTAAGATGATGAAAACAAAAAGAGGCTAAACAAAGGGAACATATGGAGAGAAAGAAACTACCAAAAGTACATTGAAACATTCCCGCTGATAGTCGTTTATTTACTTACAAATATGCAATCTAAACTTGAAGGGGACAACTTCGAAGAATATTTTTCTTTCCTTTTTATATTTTGTTTCTCCCTTTTAAAGTTTAAATGCTTCAAGCATGTGCTGTTCATAACATCCACACTCTAAAGAGGATGTTTCACATGTCCCGAGCTCCTTTCATCTCAAGTTAGAAACTTGGTGATTTGGGTAGCTACATTCTAGTTGTCATAGGTGCTGATACGTATGGATGATTATTAACAATATATTAGCTTGTATGGACTATATAGTACCATATTTGCAACAGTAGACCACAAAGGGTTATTTACTCTTGTTGTCAGTTAATTTTACTAACCATGACTTCAAAGAAGTTTGATATAATTTTTTTTGGAACAAGAGACATACTAGATTTGAGGGGAATATGAATTTATAATAATCTATTAAAGAAGTGCATTTCCTTATTGATGGAAAACACATCACATTTGTCATTTGATATTGTCCACTCCACTCATAAAGTTGCGTCGTGATGATAAAAACATATAATAAGTTTAGGGTAGAAGTAGTCATCCTGTCATGTGTATATCATAACTGCAATTTGCATCATTACTGAGATTGATGCGCTCATATGGGGGAGCTTTGAAACTGAGAGAGACAATGATTAGAGATCACATACAAAGTGTGGACTACTAATGATTTAATTTCATTGGCATTCTGATACATCATCCTTCTGTTTGATCTTCTTGGCTAATTGTGAATACATAAGCTGTTGTATGCTAGCCATTCTTTTTTTAGTATGAAATAACTTACTCCCATATCCCAAAGAGTCTATGTTTGACTTGTTATTGTTAAACGTATACATCTTTAACTTCAAAATTGACATGGCTTTGTTCTTTTATCTTTTTTGGTCAAAAGGTGAAATATATTAATAACCAAACTTTAAAACAAATTACATTGAGATCATTCATAGCAAGGACATCCTCAACCTATCTTTTGAGATACTAAGAAACAAACCTATACATACTATTTTTATCTGATATTATTTCCTTGATTATCACATTTAGAGGTTGCAAACCTATAAATGGGTTGCTTTGGGTTATGCTTCATTTTTAATCAATCATATATGTTAAGCTAAATAATTTAACCAAAAAAGAAATGAGTTTGATGTGTTGAAAGTCACCAGAAGTGTAGTCAAATGTATAAAACTATAAAAGCCTACCTTTAATGAAAGTTTTACATTATTTTTACAATAACATAGTATGTGTAATCACATTCAGCACGTTATTCATTTAAAAAAAAAATTTGTTGATAAAAAGGTGTTCTGATTTGGCTTAAAAGGCATCATGCTTAGCTCTTTCTAGGGCTGAGCATACGAACCGTTCGACCGGACCGGACCGGAAAACCGAACCGAACCGGACCGAACGTATTTCGGTCCGGTCGTCGGTCCGGCGTTTTGGACCAATTCGGTATTCGGTCCGGTCGGTCCGGTCCGGTCCAGTCGGTCTTACCAAAAAACCCGAACATTATGCCTTGTAGGACCGGACCGAAGACCGAAGACCGACCCGGACCGGGCCGACCCGGACCGGACCGTACCATTTCGGTCTGGTCCTCGGTCCGGCGTTTTAGACCAATTCAGTCTCGGTCCGGTCCGGTCTTGGCCGGTCCGGTCTTGGCCGGTCCGGTCTTGGCCGGTCCGGTCCGGTTTTGGACCGATGCTCACCCCTAGCTCTTTCTTGATTACGACCCTACGTGGCTTGTTTAGTCCAGTCTATGCTACCCGCCCATTATGCCACCTCTAAGGATAATAAATCATATAGCAAGTATTAGAACAGAAAAAAACTGTACACAGAAAACCGAATACTTCCATTGAATTTTGAGTCTGGAATTTAAGTTTGTGAAATTAACTTTTAACACATTAAAGAAGTAATAGAAGTAACATAGAACTTTAATGCCAATATGATAAATATCAACTACTTATGATTTCTTTCTAGTTGATTTTTGTTATACTTAACTGGTCATGTTGAACCTTTGCTTGTAGATATCAACAGGACCCGAGGCACGTCAAATATCCGGCCCCGCCACTCCGGCTCAAGTCAAAAACTTCACACTCTGCCAGCATTTACAAGACATCCATGGAAGCGTATCCGCTATGACAAAAGGATTACCCACAACTGACAAGTTCCTGTCCTCACTCAAGACCATATATCAAGTTGCTTGTGATTCTGTCACATCTTTATTCCAGTCCATGCTTGAATGTCTCGAGTCATGCATCCTCCAAATCCACAATCAAAATTTCTCACCAATCGGTTCAGATTCCGCAATGGACAACAACTCATCACCTTACATGGAGGAATTACAAAGGCACATTACACATTTTCGTAAGGAGTTTCTATCAAAACTATTACCTTCATCAGCTAAAGTGATATCCATCGGAACCGAAACTATATGCACAAGGCTAGTTAGAAGCATGGCTTCACGGGTTTTAATGTTATTCATTAGACACGCTTCTTTAGTTAGGCCACTATCCGAATCAGGCAAGCTCAGAATGGCTCGAGATATGGCCGAATTAGAACTAGCGGTGGGTCAAAACTTGTTTCCAGTTGAACAGCTTGGTGCACCATATCGAGCCCTAAGAGCCCTACGACCCATTATATTTCTTGAAACTTCTCAACTTGGTGCATCGCCTCTTCTTCAGGACCTACCACCAAGTGTCATACTTCACCATCTTTATTCTCGAGGCCCAGATGAGTTACAGTCGCCAATGCAGAGAAATAAACTTACCCCAAAACAGTATTCATTATGGCTTGATGAACATGGGGAGGACCAGATTTGGAGAGGGATTAAAGCAACTCTTGATGATTACGCAGTTCAGGTAAGAGCGAGAGGGGATAAGGAATTTAGTCCTGTTTATCCTCTTATGCTAAGTGTTGGTTCATCGATATCTGGAAATAATGTTGTTTCTAGGAAACCAAACACAACAAAATAGATAGGTGATTGGATATATACTGTTATTATCAGTTTTCGGGACGTAAGTGTTTGGCTCAGGCTACATATTATGCTGCTGTTACTTGTGTAGCTGTGTTTCATAACCTATGGCAAAGTTCAGATTATTATACAAGGTTTCATTATTTCATATTTTCAGTTAATATAAATATGTTTTGTTTAAATTTAAACAGAAAATTTTGTGGTTACAGTCGTTTTATTTACAACCCAATAAATATATTTTATTTATATGAGATATTGAAAACAAAACTATGTAATTTATATATTTTTTCACAAACATGTAAACTCACAATTGAAAATCAAAAATACAGTCTTATAAAACGAAAAACATATGCTGTAAAGGTTAAGTAATTAGCAATCTTTTTTATGATGAATGTATAATAACACAATAAAATAGAAAATAAAGATAGTCCATATTCATATTAGATGCTAATCTTAGATGGACATACGCAAAGATGAAACTATTCGTCTTGATATTATTTTGATTAAAGAATTGAGTCTATTGCATTTAAATATATAAGTATGCAGGAACTTTTTTAAACAAAATGAATGAGTGAAACAAAAGTTATATTTTTGGTAACTAGAAAAGCATTTTTGTTTAGTGAAAGAATAGCACTGATTTTATCTCTACTATGCTTGGCTTAATTACTTATAAACTGAGAAAAAATTATTTACTTGTATACCATTAATTAATAAAATAGCAATAGCGCTACTATCAAATTAACCAATGGTTTAAATAATGTTTAATTATTAAACTTGTAAACATTTTTCGATTCAACCCATATTTTTTTTTTTTTTTTTTTTTTGCTTTGGCCCGGCCCAAGTTTTTTTTTTTTTTTTTTAGTTTAGTCCAACATCCAGCCCAACTTTTTTTTTTGCCACTTTTGCCCGGCCCAAGTAGTTTTTTTTTTTTTAGTTTAGTCCAACATCTAGCCCAACTTTTTTTTCTCCTTTTTTCCGCACGTTCTTTCATCGGCCCCAAAAAAAAATCTTTATAATCCCTCCACCCCCAACTATAGTTTCTTTCCTAAAAATAAAAGGAAAAAAAAAATTTACAAGACGTGCTTTTATTTTTAACTATTTACAACTTTCTAGCGGCCTGGGTCCAAAAAAAAATGTTATGAGACCGAAAAAATAAATCCGCACAAAATACAATAAGAAAGAAAAAATGAGCCGAACTATTAAAAATGAGACCGAAAAAATAAACCCAAACAAAAAAAAAGCCCCGCAACAACGCGCGAAAAATTAACGCCCGCAGCAACGCGCGGGTCATTTCTGCTCGTTAATTAATAAAATAGCAATAGCGCTACTATCAAATTAACCAATGGTTTAAATAATGTTTAATTATTAAACTTGTAAACATTTTTCGATTCAACCCATACACTTTGTTTCTCAATGGTTACAATTGCATTCTTAAATGTTGCATTGAGAGTCACATCACAACAATATTCAACTAATCAATCTCACAAACAGTCAAAAAAAATTATAAAAGTTATTCATTTGTTGTTATTATGCGCAGATACTATGCTATTTCATAAAATTATCAGTATTTTTTATAAATTAAAAGAGGATGTTTGTCTAATCTTATTTAATGAGCTTAATGAAAATATTGTGAATCTCAGTGTTTTGGTTCGACCCGGCCGGGTCAACTGGTTCCGGTCGAAAAAAAGGGTCATATTAAACCGGGTTTTATATTTTCGAAACCTGGTTAAACCCGCCGGGTTTGGAGTGACCCGGGTCAACCCCGTCACAGACCCACCGGGTTCGTTTTTTTCGTCGTTTTTTTTATCTAAATAAAGCATGTTTTATTGTATATATTTGCGACGTAATTTTATTTTTACATGTTATCTTTGTTAATAAATAGTTTTTATGCTTAATATATGAAATATTTCATGATTTATATACATACTTTTTTCTAATCTTTGCAAATATTTTTTATTTTTTTGTTTTGGAAGACCGGGTTGACCCGACGGTCCAACCGGTTGAACCGGCAACCCGGTGACTCGACCGGGTCGATTAAAGACCCGGTTTTCAAAATATTGGTGAATGAGCTTTTCAAAACATTGGTGACCCGGTGACTCACCGGGTCGATTAAACTCATTTGTTTGTGACTTATGAGCTTATCAAGTTGGACGTATATTTTAGTTGAGTTCATAAGCCGACGAAGAAATATTGCCGTTTGAACTTAAAACAAATCAATAAAGCTCAAACGATTTAAAATATATTTGATTAATTCATGTGTAACTATAAAAATATTGATAATAGCATGTTCTAGGAGTTTAAAAGTAGTAGTGAGTTTTGATTCGAAGATGCTGAGAGCTCCAGGTACGGTGTGTGGTCGGGTGGCGTTTTCGTGAAAACACGACTTGACGGCGCGAGAACCACACCGTAAGTCGCGTTTTCGCGTCTCGCGCCGTTATCCCCAGCCGAGACGGTCCGGGAAAACGCAACGCGAAAACGTCATACCGCGTTTCGCGTTTAATTATTTTTTTTTAAATACTAGCTGTTGGGTTCAAAAATGTAGCCGTTGGTTTCAAAAATTTAGCCCTTTTTTGTGTTTTTTTTTATAAAAATACCCACATTACTCCATATAAAAACCCTATACAACCCTCATTTTTTTATATATCATTTATAATCTTTTATACAATCCTTCCAATTTCTTTTATATGCTTCTCCTAATTTTTTTAATCACCACACATGGATCCCAACAATTGGATTTTCGACTACTTCAACACATTCCAAAATTCGTCGTCTTCTTCTAATCCTCCTACTCCATCATCCGTCAATTCCTCTACCTCTCAAATACCACCAACACGCCCCAACATTCAAATCCCAAACCCGTTTGCCAACTCGTTTGTCAATTGTACTCCCGATCAAAATTTTTTTTTATTATCACAAACTCAACAACTCCAACAACCCCAACCGATCCAACCGAACCCACCATCCCAAACGACCCCATTCGTCCCAAGAACCACAAACCGACAATGATGATGATGAAAATGTCGTCCCGACACACAAACAAAACCGAAAAAAAAATGTGTGCTAAAAAACAAGATCGAGGCAAAAAACCTCGAGAAACTAAAACCGACCGAACCTTTGGGACCCAAGAGGAGGAAAAACTTTTGGCGGAATGTTTCATCGAAATATCCGAAGATCCAAGAAATGGGAGTGACCAATCGTGGGACACTTTTTGGTTCAAAATCCTTACCACGTATAATTCGCGTGCCGAGGAACTCGGTTTTAAGAAACGTAACAAAAATATGTTGACGGGTAAGTGGACGCCGATGAATAAGGACGTTGGCAAGTTTAACTCGATTTACGACCAAACAACCGCCTTAAGTGGCGAAAATGATGAAAACTTGTATACCCGGGTACTCACTTTGTTTCGTGATCAAACTAAAGGCGAGTTTCGACATCGAAGTGCTTGGCTTTTTTGAGAGATAAATACAAGTGGCAAAACCCCGAGTCGACAAAAGCACGTCGAACCCGAGGACAAGTGACCGAAGAAGACCCTGAAATGTTTGGGGAAGATGCCATACCGCGTCTATCCGGGGCTCCACGAAAGACAAAAAGTCAACGTTCTTCGGCAAGCTCATCCGCCACGTCAAGTTCGTCCAAAACCCGGGTCACCGATTTGATGCAAGAACAAATTTTGATCGACCGTGAAGCTAAAAAAGAATCAATGGATCGCGAGCTAGCGGCTAGACTCGCGGTTTGCGAAATTCAAAAAAGAAACGAAGATTTGAAGATTCTTACTTTCTACACAACCGGGATGGCTTCCGAGGACGCGGTGAAGATCGAAGCTTTGAAAGAGAAGACCCGGGCGACGTATTTTAATTTCTAAATTGTTGTCATATTTTATTTAAGTTTACGTTTATGTTTTTTATTTATTTAAGTTTATGTATTTTTTTTAAGTTAATGTAATGTTTTTTTTATTAATGAAATTTAATTTTAAGTTTAATAAAGTTTTTTTTATATAAATGAAAAAAAAAGTGGGAAAAGGTGGGGTCCCCATAACACCAAAAATTGTGATGTTTACTAAGGAGGGTGATTTTTGTGTTATGGGGTGTTTTGGTGTTATGAGAAAAAGTGGTGATGTGACACAAATTTTTCCCCACGGCTTGAGCCACGACACGAACCACACCTTGTGCTCTTAGAGGAGTCGGTACGCTTGGCTGTTGGCCAGGCGCCATCACAGCAGCAAAAAAAACTCTCTCGCCATCCACACCGTGCTTCGGTTGGTAAGGTTTGGGCTGGCAAATACCAGTCAACGCCAAAGCTCACTCTTTTTTTTTTGTCTTTTTGTGTATTTAGTAGGGTATGTGTGGACCCATAACACCACTTTTTTAGCTATGGCTTGAAGCAAACGAGTGAGCCACCCAAATGTGGTGCCATAGCTTTTCTGATGCCATAGCACTTTTGCTGACGTGGCAGCACTTTTTGGGCTATGGCTTGAAGCCATGACTCAACAATAACCGGTGCTCTTAGAGCCTCAGGTGTCGTAACACGGTAACACCATTTTTTGGGCGCCACATCAGCATAACACCAACACCAACACCAACACCACTCTTCTAATCATAACACCAAATAACACCACCCACCTTTTTATTTTCATAAAACCCCCTAAACAATTATTTCATTATTTTAACAAACTAACTATTTCATTCATAATTAAACATACAAATTACATTAAAAAAAACACATTACGAAATTAAAAAAAAAAACATTACGAAATGAAAAAAACATTACGAAATTAAAAAAAAACATTACGAAATAAAAAAAACATTAACGCAAAAAAAAATAATTACGAAATTAAAAAAAAACTATAACCGTCTTATCCGCTTCGTCGTTCTCCATGTCAAACCCAAACTCATTTTTCATTTTGATTTTAGATCAATTCCTTATGCATCTTTGATCCAAGAGGCACCCGCTTCGTCCAAGACTTGGTGCTATAGCTAGAAAACCACAACCCTCCTCCAACCTATTAAGTGTGCGTGGTCCTTTTTCGGCTTGACTTCAGAAATGCCCTTTTCGCGGCTTTCCTCCCGTTTTCAGACGAAGCTTCTCCTGCTTCATTAGCACTTCCCCGAATTGGTCCGACTGCGCTACTGTTCCCCACCGGTGCTCGCCGTTGCGTCGGATTGCTTTTTTTTTTGGCGGGCCGTTGATTTGCCCGGCGGACGTGGTCGTTGCATCGTGACCGAATATGATCCTCCTGGCTAGCCCCGGGGACGGTCTCCGTTTAAGTGTCAACTTTGTTTCGGTGCGTCCCCATTTTCGGGTGGAAACTCAAAAACGGCCCCCCAAGCATCTTTTTGAGAAAACGCGACACGAGACCCCTCTAAGCTCGTCACGGTAAATACTATTTGAGCCCGTTTCAAATAATCCACATCCGTTTCGCCACTTTTTTTACTTTTCCCCCAAACGTTTGGCACGTTTTTGTACGCAGAGCGTTGAACTTTTTGGCAATTGGCATTCAACGTACTTGTGCATTTGTACTAGTCAACAAATCCTTCGTAGACGTGTTTTGAAAATTTTTTCGAATTGGACACGTTCAAAACGGGCGCGATACCAAAACGTGTCATGCTTTTGTAACCTTTTCCCCGACATTATTATCTTTGTAAATCGGCCTACTGAACAGTTGCAAAAGCAATTCCTTCTCTTTTCGAGCTCGGTAGCCCACCGGCCCCTGCTAACCGTCTACTATTGGTCTCTTCTTTCTTCAACATTTGTTCCCCCTCTTCGGTTTTTTAGGTTTTTCTTGCGACCCCCCCCCCAACCTTCCCCGGCACCCAATACCATAGCTCTATTTGTTTTTATGCGTAATCGACTTGTTGATGTTGAAGTAGTGTTTTGAGGAAGTATTCTGAGTGTGAATGATGGTTGGGATATTTGTTGTAGTATTATCTAAATCACGGTTTAGGAAATTTGTGATTGTTGCCATCAGTGAAAAAAGCTTGTTGTTTTTCTTTGTTGGTATTGTGTTGAAACTGTTCCGTCCGTGCGTCATTCTATCGGAACCCGGTGAGGAGATTCATGAAACAGTTTGTTGGTAGAGAAATGATGGTAAAAATTTCAGGTTACATTTTTTGTTTAGTTGCCAAAAAATATGTATTATTGTTTTATGTATTTGAAGAGTGGTGAAATTTGTTATTGTGATTGTGTATATGGTACATGTGTTGTTTATATTGAAAATGTGTAGACCTTTATCTGTGTATAAGTGGTAAATGGGTTTTTATTATATAATTTTTCTTATAAACAATCAAAGTCCGGATGAGATTTAAGTGGGTAAGGAGATGAAAATTTTTTATTTATTATTTGTTATATTTTTTTTTATAAAACTAGTACAGTACCGTATAGTCATGTGGGCTAAAAATGAAACATATTTACACCATTGGGTGAAAAGATTATAAAAAAATTTAACAAATTAATGAGATTATAGAGCACGTTGATGTGATATAAGAGTTTAGAGAGGTTAGGTCGATAAAATGAATTTAGAAGAAGAAAAGAAAAAAACATGCAAGAAAAAACAAAATATACAAAAAAAAAAAGCAAACCCCCACTCGCCATATTCTGAAAGGAAGTGTGACGCTGATAGGTGCTGTTGTAGCCTAAGAATTTTGACCAGAAACGCCTGGGGATGAGCCCAATCGCCGTTGGAGGTCAAAATCGCGGTATGGTGGGGTGTATTAAGAACGTGCCGGACAACTCCTATTCCAACGTGCCGTTGCCGGCGTTAAGCTTGCAATCCGGAGTGCTCTTAGGAGATTAGTAAGGTATTTTTGTAAGAGTAATTAAATAATTTATTTTATTTTGAAACTCAAGCCCGTGTGTAGGTACTTACCGCCCAACAGTTCCTATAGTATATAGAAACAGCACCGCTGAAAAGTGGTCACGTCAATAAGGTAAAAAAGCGTTGGTATAAAAAATGAATTCTTTACAAACTTAAAAGTTATTCCCTGGTTTTTTTATATATGAAAATTGACCATAAGAAAAGATGCATCTATTTGTCCTAAAATAGATCTCAATTTGGTCTTTATAAACTAAACGAGGTTTAAAGCCTGTACTTTGCGGCGGGATGTTTGTTTACGCGAGTTAAGAAAATATTTATATACATCGATTTAGAAAGAGAATTGTAAAATATAAAGTGTATGATTTATAAACATTATAGAAAGTTTCATTGTTAAATCTATTATATATAAAGATTCAGTCTTTTAATTTAATGTGCAAGTATTCATAATTAGCGTGGAGGTGCTCATAATTAGTGGTATGGGTTGCACAACCCTTCATCTCCAAAAAATGCAAATCATCATGGAGTTCCAGAACCCAAACTATCATTTAATCCCTATATTAAATGGTACTAGCTTCAAGGTCCGCCCCATGGGCAGCTAGCTTTAAGAATTCATTTGAAATAATAGATGACGGAAATTAAAACATATGATAATTGTTTACCAATGTGTTGATCAAAATGACCAGAATGTGGAGACCAAATTTTGCAGTGAGGGTTCAAAGGTTGCTTTTAGAAAATGGATATAGATGTATATGGAACAAAAATGTAAACCAAATTACTATCCATTGGCTATATACAAATATACGCTATATTTTATCAAGGTGAGGTATAGCAAGTAGCAACTTGACCAGAATGATGCAAATAATATACAATACAACAAATTATAATTCTTATATCAATATACTTGATAACAAACAGTAATGAGTTATAAAATATACATACTTCGTCATGGACTCGATCTATAAGGTCATTGTAATTTACTTTTCCAACTTCATCTTTTTTCATAAATGGAATGAATTCAAAGGTTACATGGTGAGCCAATGAACCTAAGCTAATCATGCTGGTAAAGTGCAGATGCCATTGAGACCCCAGATAAGAAATAGACCACGAAAACCTTCACCGTTAAAGAATCTAATTATTCGTTAAACCACTTGTCCTCCAATAATTTTAAAGTCCCATCTTCTCAGAATTTGGCAATCTGAATTGACATATCAGGAGCCAAGGGTGAACCTTTTTGAAATGCCTGCACATATTATAGCGTATATTTTTATAGTTAACATTTCTATAGTTAAAATTTCAAACTTCACTTAAGCCAATTAGATGTGACAATTTCCCACCATTTTTCATTGAACGGTTCAGTTCAGAATGTGTTTTATCTTTAGTGGATCAAACGTGTAAGGTAAAAGAAAAATGGTGTATTGAACGGGTCAAAAGTGGCGCACATTCATTTTTAATGCATCTTAACTCATGTTAATCAGGAAAAAAACTTAGATTTACTGAATTAATATAAATTTGCAATCAAGCTTGGACAAAAGTGTTGAAGGCAACCCAACCCGCAGTTTTAACTTGTTGAAAAAAAATTACCTGCTATGACCTCTAACTCATTTTGACACCATGATGTATCCTCATGAAAGAACCTTATTTACCTGTTAGGAATGTGCAACTGTTGAAACCAAGGCACCATTAAAGATTTTGACCCATGATAAAGTTCATACCGCTCACGTAGTCCATAAATATTGGATATTGTGTCTTCAAAAGACGGTTGATCACAATGTTAAAACCTACATTCAAGATCTAGGTCCTTTTTGATATTTTTTGTATTCATTTAATGTGATTGCTCTAATGAATCCAAGCTCACCTTCACCAACCATCGGCTTCAATAAATTACCAACATCCGTTGCTCACCAGTAGATCCTGTATACACAAATAACCTTCATACTAAGACAAACATAACATTACGAATTATTCACAGAAGTTAAGCATGCTTAGTTGAATGAGTTACCGACTTGCACAGACTACTGTGTGAATCTCATCAGTGAAGGGACCAAAATTTTCCATGTCTCAGGTCAGGAGGTTCAATAATTCGTCTATGAGCTCATTTAGAGTTCGCCAAGATGATCCAGCTTCAGCCATAGCTTTCTTTATAGCCGCACCAACCTCCTTAACCTTCTTCCTCACCTTTTCCCCTTTTCTCCCTCCATCAACTCCTTAATTATCTTCTTTAACCCTTCCGACTTTACAAACCCTTTCACTAAACCATCACATGTTTCCACCCATAATCCGATCTTGATCTCTTCCACCACCATCCTGGCATTTAGAGGTTGCTCGACCATCATAGGCCATCTGTTGTGTTGTAATCTCTGCTTGAGAACCAAATGGTACATATAACACCGAGTATCCTTAATCCTTCTTCTGGTTTAACCACTTCATCCATCTGGGCTTTTGCTTCACAACTGAGACCTCAATCATTTAAAGATTTTTTGTAACAAAAATGAGCTAAGGGTGCGTTTGGATTTGCTTATCTAAACAGATTATCTGCTTAAAAAAGAAGTTGTTTATGTTTACGTGCATATTCTATAGTCTATAATAAGTAGATAAACAGTTTAACCAAACACTCAAAACTGCTTATCTCCTTAAATTAGAAGCGAATAAGTACTTAGTAAGCGACTATACATAGAATAATTAAATAGACTTGTAGTTCTATATATCATTTCCATAGAAAGAATCTGCATAAACATGAAAAAGTACTAATCACCTCCTCATTCGGCTTGATCCAATGCATTTCCAGAGTTTCCAACTGAAACTTTCTTAACAAACCCTGTTACACAGACATGAGAAGATAATGCATTGAATAAGAATCTTTTAATGGGTCGAAAGTGCCACCTTTTAGTCCAATTAAAAAATAAATGCTGGAAAATGGTTTAACACTTGAAAAAGTGAGATATGCTGACTTCATTTATGGGTTCCGAATCTTCGACCTGCGAAACATTTGCTGTGGCTTGAGTTTGGTCTTCAATTACTAAGCTTGGGGGTTACAAATGATGAAATTACAATAGTCCACTGTTGGTTGACCTGTAAAAAAGTTACAATAGCCCACTGGTGAGTAACCAGCCTTATATATGCATAATAAATATGTTCACATCACGAGACTGTTAATAAATAGCAGAGATTGCGAACTTATCGTACCATCGCATTTCGTACCACTGGTGACAGAACAGGGTTCATGCTGCATCTTTAAGCTCTTCTGGACAACCACTGGTGACAGAACAAAAAAGAAAGATATAACTTGAAAAACTACATGACGAAAATTTGTCAAAGTAATCAGTTACGATTGGACTGACCTTGCTTGGCATCAGGAAGACGTCCTTCATTAGGTGACTCAGAGTTGTGATGCTCATGATGTGGTGGTCTCAGGTACATGCCTTACATAAATTTCATCTATTCTAGTCATAGATCAAAGGAATACTAACTTCAAAATGTATGAAATATGACAGTCTCGACTTTATGTTGGGAGAGAAAAGCACAAAGGCACATTTACTCTTTTCAAGTAAGCTGATGACGTTTAATTTACATGTAATTAATAGAGACCTACATTGTTCTGTACATAATTGCTATTGATTATATATTTCAGGTACACAACCATTTGGATTTTGCTAATTGTAATGAAGCTGGCATTCAGTTACTATTTAGAGGTTCTGTTCTCACCTGTCATTGCACGTGTCTGTTTTTTAATATATTATATTGGTGTAAGCACTTATAGTTCTAAACTACCATTGCAGATAAAGCCACTTGTGAGTCCTACAAAAGCTATCATGAGTGTTCATATCAATACTTACGCATGGCACGAGTTCTTTCCTCAGGGTAATAAAGACATCATATAATACTGAAAAATATTAGCTACATACCTGTTTTCTGAAACTCGAGGATGTGTTTTTGCAGCAAGGAACAATATTGGTGTGGTGGTCGCTTTGTGGGCTCCAATCATTCCCGATGCTACTCTGTGAAAATAAAAAAGAAATATCATGTATGTGTTAACAAAACCAAGAACATCGAATATAATCTTTAAGGCTACAACAAAAACCGACTTTGTCCAGTGTATACCTAAGTTAATATGGTATGGTCAAAGTTTCCGTAACGTGAGAAACAACACAAATGACAAATTTCCATTGACCCGTAACGTAGAAACAACACAAGATGGTCTGGTCAATATGGCGATTAAAAACTAAAGCATACCATGGTTATTTCAAACGGACCATTCCACGCATACCATGGTTACAGAAGAAATGCATCAACAAAGATGTCTGAACCGTACACATAATTAAATAACTTAATGTCTGATTGTATGACTCATTAACTTTAAGGCTTACCTCAATAAATATGCTTGTGGAGGTCTTCTATCAGTTAATGTAATGTAATATCTGATAGCTATGCGTACTCAAAGCTACTGTTCCATCGTAACTTAACCCATTCGAATAGAGTAACACCTCTGCCTCTCCTTCTAAAAATCCTAAAAGAACAACAAAAGGAAGTCACAATCTTTAACTACAAAGCATGAAAAAGGAGAACAACAAATTATATAAAACACAATAAATGATTTAACATAATAAATCGAAACGCACTTGAATCTGTGACAATAGACTTTTGTACTGATTATTGTGACAATAGAACATGTTTTGATGTACATCTTGGTTTGTTATTTGTGTAATTACTGATTATTTGATTTTGAGAATCGAGCAGTTTTAATAATTAGGGTTTATGCAAATCATCTTATATTTTTATTTGGGGAAAAAATTGAATGTCGGATGATTTTGATTTGAATGGATGGCGTAGTTTATGTAAATCATCTTATATTTTTATTTGGGAAAAAAATTGAATGTTGGATGATTTTGATTTGAATGGATGGCGTCCGTGTTTTTTTATGTTTAAAGGCAAGTTTCATTTAGGTGCTTTGGATAGGTTTTATTGCCACCTGTCATTTTGATAGAGTTTTGGAAGCAGCTAAAAGTTCAATATAGACCCAATATTTGTCATAGACCCAATGAACCAATCCTAGCCACTTATTTTTTTCATCAAAAATAAAAAAAACCATTTTCCACCTTTTTTTAAAAATTAAATATCTCAGACACTGTTAATCGTTACGCAAAACAAAACATATCATCGCGACGAGAATTAAATTATCTTTCTATAGAGGGGCGACACTATGTACTTTCGACGAACTTTTTTTTATGATTTTATGAAGTCATATACGATTTTATGAAATCATATATGATTTATGAAATCATATATGATTTTATGAAATCATATATGATTCGTTATACGAATCATATATGATTTTCGCAATTCGTGCCTGAAAAAAAAATCAAAAAAAAGTTCCTCGAAAGTATATCGTGTCACCCGTCTACTGAAAGATAAAAAAATACTCGTCGCGATGGTGTATTTTTTTGTCGTGTAACGATTTACCGTTTGTAAGATATTTTATTTTTAAAAAAGAGGTGGAAAGTGAGTTTTTTTATTTTTGATGAAAAAATGAGTGGCTAAGATTGGTTCATTGGATCTATGACAAATAATGGGTCTATGTTGATCTTAACTCAGATCAAGCTCAAGGCAAGCTCAAACGTGTCATTTTTCTTATGTTTAATAGTTTTAAATTAATACTTTTTTTTCATAACCTAACCCCAACTCATCATCTGTCTGTGTTTGTAAAAATCAATCAAGAATTAAGTATGTTTTACTCGCATAATTTGTTGGCAATAAAAGGTCCGTTGAGTACTGTTTGGCAGTGACGGAGCCAGGATCTTGGTATATAGGGGGCAAAAAAATTTCTTCGAAAAAAGCTCCAAAAACCGTAGTTTTTTAGCAGCGTTTTAGCACTTTTTAACAGCTTTTAGTAGCGTTTTAGCAGTTTTTAACAGATTTTTCGCAGCTTTTAGCGAATTTTTAGCATCTTTTAGCAACTTTTCAACAACTTTTTGATATTTAAGTAGTCTTATCGGGGGCAATTTGAGATTTAGGATGGGGGCAAGCTAAAAATAAAGCCATAAAAATACAATTTTTGCACTATTTTTTTTTTTGCCAATTTATCGGGGGCAGCGGCCCCCCTATCTAACACATCCCTCCGCCCCTGCTGTTTGGTGTGCGGCTCATCTTCAAAACAGGCTCAGGAAATCTAACTACATTACCATTAATATCCCTAATACTATTGGTTCATTCTTTTAACTGCTTTTTAAAAAAATTAATTTATTATTCTTAATTGCTTTTTTATAAGTTGATTTTTACTCTTTATGAAATCCATGCTATTAATACCAGGTATTTTTACAAACTTTCAGGTTTTGTAGATGCCTTAAGTTGATGGGATTTGCTCATAGATTTTGGGTAATTACTATTTTTTTCTTTAATAGGAATTTTAGATCTTCTTTTATTATACTATATATCTATTTTAATTCTTTTCAATTTTATGCATCTAAGCATTGCATTATGACCATGAGTAGAGAGGAAGGTGACGAGCGCTCTCATAGTTGCAGGTTTCAAAAACGATTATCAAGTGATCATTTTTTTGTTGGCCTTCATCATCACATGTTCTTCATTTATTACTAATTTAATCATACATTATTGCATATTGCTTTTTTAACCACGTCGTGTTAGCCCACAAATAAATTTGTTCCATTTTTTCATGATGTTTGTATCTGCAAAACCATTTGAAGAGCCCTTGATTTCAAGTGTTGAAGATAAAGTTGGGCCTAATAAGGATGATGTTCCTGGAAGGTGTATGCTTCCATTACAGTATGTGGATCGAAGGTTAGATCATAAAGCTATCAACACAAGGCGGTTTAATCTCGAGAAGCATGTCATAGTGGTGGAAGGGAAAAAGAAAAGGGAAGTTAAGTTTGCTAGCAAGATTCATATGAAATACATTAACCCTATTAACGGGCCTTGACATGACCATAACATATTTTTAACCCGTCTGACATGGTGTAAAGATGAACCACACACTTTTAGCCCTGGTTATAGATTGTAGGAAGTTAATTATATTTTTTGTGTAGTCATATAATCACCGTTAGAAATTTGAAGGACTATGACATTGAATCAACACCTAAGCTCATTAACGTATTGTTCCTTAATTGCAAGGATCAGATGAACAAGACGGTGCGCAATGAACAATTAGATACAACCCATGTGCATCGTACGGGTCTGGATGCCTCGTACTTATAAATATTTACATAGTTAAGATGAAATTAAGTATGCCTGTATACATAGTCCTTGTACATGATAATCGTATTGTAAGTTAAACAAGCTTGTAAGGAGATAGTGGTCTTCTGAAACTATCAATGCTAAGTATGCACAACACAATAAAATCATAGAGAAGAAAGATAACTGCTATTGTAAAATCAAACCGCTTTTAGACGTTATTATTCTTGAGAGGCATATCCGCGTGTAGGATATCGCACTTGATGTTCTAGACACTGATAAGCTGCTTAAGAATCAGCACGCATCATAAAGCAGTTCACTATTACAGTAAGTCTCCTGTAGAAAATAAATGCACCCAATAAGCCACTTTAGGGGAGAGATTTTTTCGCAAAGTTTCGTTGTTCGTTCCGTGGTCGCCTTTTCATTTCCAATTTCACAAAAGGTGTCGATCAGTAATATGATGGACGTCCACAAAGAAAGATGGGAAACCGAAGAGGTTGCGGCGAGAAAATAGTTCGCATCGAATTATTTGTCACGACATTCTCTTCGGTTTCACGTCCTTCTTTGTTAAAACACATTCTACCCATGATCAAGGCCTTTTATAAGATTGAATGATAATCACATCATCAGTTTAAACGAACATATCGAGAGAAAATGAAAGTTTGTTTTTTCAAATAGATATATGGCTCAGATTTGCAAGTAGCTATCATATTTGCGTTACTTTGCATATTAAGACTAGGCAAAAAAATTTACCAAAGTCTTTTGGGTCTTGAAAGATCGTTTGGCTCAGATAAGAGCTTAAGGTTCTGAAAAATTGTAAGTCCGCCATGGCTGCACACCAAGTAGTTGCCTAGCCAAGTTAGAAACTTTCACAGCTTCAATTGAAACTGCCCATATTCATCATAGCCTCATCAAGTTATCATGAAATTTGTGGGACATAACATGCAAACAATGGTAAGCAAACACAATGCATCAAACAGTATATACAAAACCGCCAGCAGTTCAACGTAGATCACTGCAGCCAAGTTATTGACTTTCACAGCTTTCATCAAAATTGCTCATATTCATAATAGCCTCATCAAGGTAATCTGTAATTTCTTTTAGTCAGTGTGTATCACAATTTGAGATGGCAGTGGTGGTAACAGTCATAAGCGTATTCTTGTTTTGTGTAACACCCTAAAAATCGGATAGCAGCGGAATGTAACCATGGGTGCTACTTCATAGCGCAAAGTACAAGTTACAAAAAACGACCTTTAAATGATACGTTTTGAAAAGTTACACATTCGATTTATTATAACATCAGATGTTACAAATGAGGTCTCAACAGTTATACATTACATATATGTTTTTAAGAAAAAGTTATCGAATGGTAGCGATAATGCAAAGCCTTCAAAATATGTCGTGCGACTTCTTTTCAAGATAACACCTTAAGGACCTGAGATAAACATGGTAAAAAAATGTCAACAAATTATGTTGAGTGAACTTCATAGGTTTAATAATAAAGCAGTGTTTAAGTAAAACAAGTAATGTCACAGAAATCAATATAGTGCTTCAACGAGCAGTTTAGTGGATCACAAGATTTCAAGTAATAGTTGACTAGTGAGACACATTAAAAAGTCGAAAGCATGCATTATTGCACTAAGCTCATGACATCGAAACCTTAACGTTACGTGCAAATCCTATCCAGATTCGTGCCCCGAGACTGAAAGTTTTGCCAAACACCCGAGTATTTCCTCAAATGTTAAATGCCTCCGTTTGACATGGTATTGGTTGTTGCATACCTGGATAGGGGTGGTCAGCCTCAATAGATCTATTCACAGCATTTGCGCTTACACAAAGTAATTAACGGTTCATGATAGTGGGGACTTAATGGCAGAAGTGGTACTTAGGCAATAATAATACCAGTACAAGCATACAGTTTAAACACTTGCGTCCATAAGTAAAAAGTAAAGTAGCATGTATCTCCCTCATGAAGTTTATAAAACAGTTAAACGAGTAAAAGTGAGGATATGACCTCACCTTTAAGTAATGTGATCAAAGATATCGAGAATAAATGTCGAGAGACCGAGAAAAGTCCTAGAAGCAACCTAAAAATAATGTCGCGTCTTAAGATTATTAAATATTACGCAAATAAATGTAAATAAGTTTTTATAAAGTTTTATATAGATTATAGAATTGTACTTAGAGAAAACATATGGGATGATTAAGGATTTTCAGTTTTAGCCCACTTCAATAGCCCATAACTCCTAAACTGTAAATGATTTTGATTCGTATCTTATGTCTACGGAAAGGTAAATGGGTCTATTATTCCAATATATGGGTCCGACCACATCGGTTTTTATAAGAACGGGGTCAAATGGCAATTTTACTAACAAGTGTCCAAGCTGATTGATTTTCAGATTACTACAGTCTTGGGAAAATGGTCGTATTTCCTAAACCGTAAGTCCGTTAGGGCTGGTTCAAACATCAAAATTTAAGTCAAGGAGTCCTCTACAAGTTTTATTTTTATACCAACATTGACTTCTATACAAATTTTAAGAGTTATAATCTAATGAAATCTTGTGTGTAGTTTTGGACCACTTTCACTGTTTATTTTCTAATTAATTCATCGGGTATCGTCACGACGAGTGCCACCCGGGAAAACGAAGCTAAGAAATAGCTCTACATCCCTTTGTTTTTATCTAAGCCTTAAGGTCCATGAAATTTTCCAAAATACCTTAACTAAGCTACTGATCAAATTCTATCCAAATCAATGTGTTACAGTTTATGTTTTTACTAAGTTTCTTGTCCCAATTATTTAAGTACAATGCATATCTTTACAAATAAATGTATAGAATGTATAAAATACTTAAAATCTCAGAAAATTACATAAAAGAATATAAAGAAAATTACAAATAAATTAGAGAATACAATAGTTCTTACAAAGAAGGAAAAACAAAGATAATAATAACAAAACCAACCCAAAGTTTCTACTAGCTTTTATTCAACCCAACCGAATTATCCTTGCATAAATTCTGTTAAACCATGATGATCATATATTTACCCAAGAGAATAGAGTGATATGCTTCTTTGATGATGTCTTGAAGAGATTTAACCAAAGATTATTAACTAGAATCAAACCTTTAATACTTAAATCTATTTCTTGCAAGATCAAAATGGAATTGGTGTTTAGTTATGGTGAGGGGGGGTGACACACAAGAGCGAGAGAGAGCAAACTAGAACTTTTCTTATGATGGATGAAACTATGAGAGAATGGTGATGGTTTTAATGGAAGAGCATGCAATTGGTGTTATACAAGTGTCCCATTAAAACTAGAATACTTTACACATATAATGAGGGATAAACATCACATGGACATGTGCCCATGTAATGGTTTAGCTGAAAATAATGGTTAAGTAGGGGTATTATGGGTTAATTTTGTGTTTAATTTGATATAAGTGGGTATATTTAGGGCTAATGGGTAAAAGGTATTATATTGTAAAAGTTTAGATGTAACCACTAAGAGTAAACGTAAACATTAAAAATAAAATTATAACATATAGGATACATATGTAAAATAATAAAATACGTAGAGCTTATAGACTAATATTTAGTTTAAGGTCAGGTTCGCGTTTAATATACGTTTTACTACAAACGTAAGATAACCTACCCGGTTAATCGAAAAAGTAAATTTTATGTAAAATTAAATAAATTGCGAAAGTATAAGATTAAATAATGACCCAAAAATTGCAAATTGTTACATTTTGATACACAGAATTGGTGTATGAACGGATATTGGAAGAAGAGATGGCGATACTGTTTAGTGGCACAGTCTCTTCTGTCCGTTCTCGGTGCAACACAAAGACAACATATCGAAACGTAAATTTGTTTATGGCTGCAACTGTCACTGCCGCGCCATTATTGAATAACCATGACTAAAATTTTTTCATAAGAAATAATCTATTAGCTCAGATAAGAGCTTTTGTAAGTTTGTCATAGCTGCACACCTAATAGGTTGCCTAGCCAAGTTACGGGCGTTCACGCGTTTTGTTCAGACTGCTCGTATTCATCATTGCCTTATGAAGGTATGGTTACCAAGCATAGTATAGCATCTGAATTAGAAGTCATTTTCAACATCTAATCACGCGTGAAAGTACCAAAACTCTTAGCACACTCTAAAGGGATCATTCCTATGTCTAAGTAGGAATTCAACAACGAAAGAGATACAATTTCACTTTTTGAATCGATGTTGTTGAATTCTGACATGGACGCTAGGGATGGTTAACAGAGACGGATACGTAAATTTAATAGCTCATATTTGCAAGTGTGGACCCGGATGAAAAGGTGTTGGCCACACCATGGATGCAAACACTATTTTCTTAGTGTTGCCCCGCCAAGATACGTACTGATTTGGCACGTAATTATCAATAAGGATGTTAGGTCGATAAATATTGAATCACACTTGGTAACGATTTAGAATAGTAGATAGATAAGAGAGGAAGCAAGACTTTTTCAAATATCAAAGTTTTATAAAAAGAGAGAAATGAGAGGGAGAAGAGAGAATACAATGTGTAAATCTTACCTCCCTTCACACATGACGGGGGTATTTATAAAGTTTGGAAACTCTTCCTTATTCTTCTATCCCTACATTTCCTAAGTGTGGCTGGTGAGCTTATTCTTAATTAGCTCACTAATCCTTATTACATTCCTATTTAAACTTAAAACATAAACTAAAATAAGTACAAATTAAACAAACCACTAAATATCAATAATTAACACTTTTTAATCCTAACAATCTCCCCCTAAGGGTCGATTATTCTAGGCATTCCCTTCTTTGCTCAAGTAGTCTTCCATTCAAGTAGCTCTCCCAGCGTCTCATCTGATCATGATGCCTCAAACGTTCTTCAATATATTCTTCATAAAACATCATGTGTTCTGCATCGTCTTTGTTGAGATTTGGGTCTGTATACCCATACTTTACATCCAAATAAAAAAATTTCACCTTCTCCAACACCCTTTTCAGTGTAGCATCACAGAACTTTAGGATCTCTTTAATATCCATAACCCTCTTTTCCTTCTTGCTATTTTCATAAATCAAGCCAACTAAAGGATCAAAAGTAATTGTTAACATTGTCTCTTTTTCAATACCAAGGAATGTGAGAGTTGGTGTAGCAAGATTGACTTTCTGTTGATAACTTTCCAAGCCCAGCTCATAATCATAAACTCTTTCCTAGATAACACAACTTCTAATAAAGAGGATCAATGAATTCAGTAATCCAGTTTCCTGATAGTCTTTAATCTTTCCATTTATGCACATCAGATACATATCTTCAATATCATTCTTATGCAAGTACTTGTAATTTGATTATTTAAACGTTTTGTACTCACCATCGGCTCTTTTAACCACAATCTCCTTCATATACTCTTACCCATAACCTTGATTAGACTAAACTCTGATCACATCAACTTTTCAGAGTAGACTTCTTCAGGGTCATCTCTTGTCTTTAGTTGCCTTCTGATATGAGCTTGTTGAGCCCATGGACTTTTCCAGTGATCAACAACATATCTTGCATACAGATTAAACCTCTTGATTGTATTTTTCACCCATCTAGTGTTTGTTTCTGGAAACAGACTAGCATATATCTTGTGCAGTGATGGTACATATTTTCTTGCCTCAGAGTTCCCATTCTTTAAATAGAAGAGATCTTGGTTAACTAAGCTCATTGGTGGAATCTTCTAATTTCTTACACAACTAAGAAATACTAAAGCTAATTTATTTGGAATCTGCAAAGTCAAATCTTCTTCTTTGCTTTCCCAGACTATCTGACTTTCCTTATAACTCTGCATCTGATCAAGATGATATTGATGTTCTTCATCTGAATCACATCGACTTCTCATCATATCATTCAGAGTATCTTGCATTCTTTGTAGATCATCAGTAGTCACCCCTTTCCCTAATACTTATGCCAAAAGTTCTAGTGACACTTCTTTAGAAGGTACCTCATCATCATATGTACCTTGATCATTATTCCAAGCATCAAATTCCTCTAGATGTTCTTGAGTACCAGGGCCAGATAAAAATTGATTCATTTATTGCATGCGATGATGATGATTCACCTCTTGTATACGTTTCATACTCAGATGTCTTTTGTCTTTTCGCACTGCTCTCCCTCTCAGGACGAGCATCATCATCATGATGGTCTTCATGATCACGAGTTCGAACATCATCAACTCTATAAGGTTCAATATGAGCAGCAAGTATTTCTAACTTATACATCAGTGTAAGCCATATAGGAAGATCATCACGCTTTGCTTGTTCATCATCCTTCATCTTCAAATATAATTGTTGTTGAAGATCAGGGATGGAAGAACTCACAGATTCAGTTGGATGTACATGAAGTATATGGTGGACATGTAATTCTGTAATAATGTATCAACCTGCGGAGGAATGTTAGTTGCTACATCATTAGAAACTTGAAAAGAAAGTTCAGCCTGTGTACGCTCTTGTTCCTTCCTCACAGCCTCATCAACCATAGCAGCAATATCATCCTTGACCTTTTCCCTTTCTAGCCTAATCCCTTCAGCTACAACTTTGGGAAGAATTTTCTTCATGCTATCATTGGTTGTCTTATCGACCATTGTAGGAACCACTTTCTTTAAAGTATCATGATTAGCACTTGAAATATCATCCATATCTTTCCTTGGCATGGATGATTTCTTCATATGTCGAAACATGTAACCGTATCACCTTCTCATTCTTGCAAGTATACCTTTGATATGCTTGGAACGGTCAGTTTTAGGTTTTGGTGATGAAGATGTTGGTTTGGAAGCCGTCAATTCCTTAAGTTCTTCCTTATCCGAAGATAAAGAATCAGTATGATTCCTAGGGGATCTAGGGGTTGTGTAGGGTGTGTATCCTTAATCTCTACTATACCCTTCCCTTTCTTCCTATCAAAACATCCTCAGTTGATTCTTCCTCCACTTCTTTATCAATTGACATCAAATCAACACTTTTCTCTACTCTGAACTTTTCTTATGACTCCCAGGTTTTATCCTAGTGCCGAGATCTTCTTGGCTATTCAGAATATCGTTAATAAACTTATTAGCATCAGACTCTTCATCTCCTTTCACAAGCTTTTGAATCTCCTCGTCCACCAAGTGATCATCAACTCCCTTAATTGCTTGTTGAGCTTTAAAGTCCTCAATACTTCTAGTTGTAGTAAGGCTCATTTGTGTAGCTTCATCCAAACTAGCAATATCAATTTGTGCAGCAGAAAGGATTGGTTGTTCAGGATCAGATTGTCTTCCCCTTGGAATCCTGATGATAGTGGACTTTCGTTGAGCACTTGATTCACCTTGTTATTCAGCAGGGTTAGGCGGCCTAGGGGCGCTAGGTGTCCTAATCGCTCCTTGGGTAGACTCAATCGGCTATGACTGAGTCATTGGAACGTCTAAACCAAACTCTGCAGCATATAGCTTGTAATGGTTAGTTTGCTTCATTTCCTCCGTCAACATCCACTCCGAAATCTTCATTCCTAATCCCTTGTTCTTCTTAGAGTTGAAAATTGATTTGACAACATCATCATGTTTAACTTTATGGTAAGATTCATTAAGCCTCTTAGGTATGTCGGGATTCTCAGTCAAAATGTGATCAACGATTATCTTTGTGAACCTTGGGTAAGGAATTAATGTTGTCAGATGCATGTGTGAGTAGTGTAATCCTTCCCAGATCAATGCATCATAATCTACATGCACATTATTAATAAAATAGTAAAGCATATTGTCACACCCCGCCTAGGCGGAAACACGAGGCGTAACATCATGGATATCATCACAACACAATGGTGTCTACTATAGAGAAATCTAAATGAAGGAGATGATCAAATGGACACTATGTGTCATGATAATACCCAACACAAGATAAAGGAGTCTTGCATTACTAAATTAATGTCGTACACAAAACAACATAATCCAAAAACTAACAATCTCCAACAAACAAGTATCAAGCAAAACAAATGTCATAAATGAAAAGACTAGAAAAGACAACTCTACAAGCAATGCCTAGGTCTCTCTAGCCACTCTTCCTAACATCCTTCTTATCATCTACTGATACTTTACCTGAAAATGTTGCTTAAAAACGTCAAACATAATGTGGTTGAAAGTCTAGGTTTAAGACACGCAAATTAAATCCAATATTGTAAATTACTGGATAATAAGAAAACATTGCGGACAATAAATGAATACCATACAGGCTAACATGCAATTCAAATCAATCACACAAATAACCGCGCTTCAAAGATACTACAGACGTCTTCATATCGCACAAATGTCCTTGTGGTTTCCCCCTTAGGCCAGGCCATGGATACGATCAAAGTAAACCTTCCTGCCCAATTGGCTACATTCCATCCACTAATCAGGCTATTGGTTTACCCGCAAGTGACCCCCACTGTCTTAGTTCATTAATTCTACAATATCACATCACAAACTTGTTAGCACACAACATTCAATAGTCTTCGTATAGTCCTTGCATCTTGACGGACTCATCTATCACAGTAATCAAAACATTTCCAAAAATGTGCATCCTTTCACATCCATTAAATCATAAGAAAAAAAGGGCTTGAAACTCACCTGGATAACTCATAACGCACCTTCCAAATTCTACACGCGCATCTAATACAAATAAATATACACAAAAGGTTACACTGGCGACAAGCTAAAATCTTAGTCCCATGTCAACATAACATATGATGGTTGTATAGGTGTAGGTTACCCATCATGGGTCACCCCGACACCATGCCAACTCCTTAACCATCTTATTAACATTTTACAATAGTTACACTTACATTTAGCTTTGAATTGCAGAATTTTTAGTGTCTCTTTACTACCCAAAACACCTTACTTATCGTCCTTCATAATTATACCCAAAAAATCTTCCAGTTCATTTTTGAGTATATTAATTCCCCTTATGATTCCAATGTCATTACTTACATGGTAAATACCTCAAATAAATATCAAACTTCAACAGTTCCTAATTCGGATCTGGATTGCACACTCCATAATAATATCAACCTAAACTACCATACTTAGACCATGCTTTCAGAGGCTAATTTTTACAGTATTAGCCATAGACATATGGGAATTAACCTATTGTAGATGGGCTAAGGCTTAATTCAAATTTTAAGTATAGGGTTTTACCCTCTAAGATGATCTATAATCTAACCTGTATTTACGGTTTGGATATCTTTTAGTGTAACCAAACATTTGTCCTCTAAGCATGATCTAAATCAGACCCGTATTTACTGTTTGGAAAACTTTTAGTGTAACCAACATCTTGAAATGGACTTTTGACACTTAAAAAATTTTGAGTGTTAGGATTTTCTAGAAAGTACATTCAATGAGCTACTGTTTAGAGTCCAGAAAACACTCAAAAACCTTATTTACTATCATGGTGATATTCACTCGTTAAAACAAACCTAAATTCTAATAACCTAAAATCAAGTTTTTAACGCAATCATAGCCTAACAATTGAATGTTCATGACCCCTTAATCAAGCCTAATCATTCTAGCATCATTAATTATCATTAATATTCTGTATTTTATGCAAACCTTAGATCCATCATAAATTATGTTACATGAATTAAAAGAATAAACAAAGAAGAAGAACATACCTAACGATCTTTCTTGAATTAACACGATCTAACACCTAGATTTCTTGATCAAAATTTTTGTCTTCCTTAGGTTTTGGGAACTCAAATCGTACGGCAACAAGAAGATGGAATAGATTTCTGGCCAAGTTTGATTTTTTATCTATCTCCTTCATAGTCCTAGCCCGACTCGAATAAGCTGAGATAAAAAATTTTTTTTTCTTAACCATAACGAAGCCTCTTAATATATTAGTATTATATATATTTTATATTTTTTTTATTAATTTATTAATTAACTAATTTACTTCATTTTCTTAAGTTTTTATAAAAACCTAAGCTAATTTGATTAAACCTTTTTACTTAAACGCTACTTACTAATCTTTCTAAATATAATTTTCATTTCACCAAACCACTTTCTATTTTTAGAAAGTTTGCTACAAACTTCTATATTTTACTCACTTTTTTCATTTCTAAAACGCCACATTTCTCATAAACGCTTATCACTAAATCATCCAACTATTGACGTAGCATTGCATGCAATACTCCATTCCTTTCCATTATCACTAAACGTGAACAAATAGAATACTCATCACCAAACACAAACACACACAAAATGAGATGCCCACACACCTCCAAATGATATTACGCACATTACTTAACCCACTTAGTACACATAAAATCACATAGCACCATACCTAATCACCTAAAATGAACTCTTAGCCATATTTAAATATATAAACTAACCTGCTCAAATCACGGTTGCCACACATATGCATTATCTGAAGTGATGGTTGATCAAAACCCGTCTCTCTTGAAGTTAAGTATATTGCAAAGATTTTCCTAAGTGTCTGCCACGGTTAAGGTAGATCCTTTGTAACAAACTATCCAGCAAGACGAATATGTGTAGCATATCCAATTCTATTGAGAAATGGAAGTATTGTTGTAAACATAGGAGGTTTAACAAATCTTGCATTGTTGTTTTCAGTAGCTTGAGGCAATTGAAAAACATTTCAAAAGTCATCTACTGAGAACTTAAACTCCTGTGTATCAATAATGAACATGAACTTATCTTTTGAATCATCCAGCCTGAGAGTATGTCACACTTTCTAAATGTATATCCATGGTACTGAAGCAGAGTCAATCAAAGAGAAGCATAACGGATGTTGCCTAAGTATGTCTCCAAGAATCTTTCTTGATCGTGGACATGATGGAATGGTAAGATAAATCTTCTTGTTTGCCTCTACCAAGCCGTATTGCTTGTTTGGTGGAACAAGGAGATCTCTTGAGAGAATTTTTTTATGGTTATTGTTGAGCCATAATGAATTCCAAATTGTTTACAAGAATGTGTTAGATAAAAAAAATTCATTTATAACATTTTTGTCTCTTTTCGCTATATTTATTTTATATGTTCGAGCAATTCTTTTTGAACATATTTTTGATCAGTTTCTTTCTCATGTGCTTATTTCTTGCTTTTTCGAGCACATGTCATACGCTTTATTCACATTATTCTTTTGATTTCACTTTGTATGTTATGGCAATTCATTTTCGAACATACTATGATTTGCTTTTTCACGTATGGTTTTTCTCTCTTTTTGTTTGGGTTTCCTCAACAAAAAGCTTTGTGTAATGATACTTTTTCAAGAATAATAAAGATATACTCTGATTTTGAATAATACTCTTGTTTTGAAAAAATTCAAGAGATATTGATTGGTAGTTTTATATACCTACAATATATCACAATATAATATAATCGTAAGAGTAATTAAGAAGATTACCAAGTTACCCTTGATAAAATTCACTCTCAAAAATATATAATATAATATATAATATGTATATTTAACCGGGTAAGTATGATCACCTGGGTCGTTTCCTCAACGACTAGTAAAATTGAAACCTCGTTTAAGCTTGGATTCTGATTTGAATAAAGCAAAGATATTTTTGATAATCTATATCTACTAAATAAAAGCAATTTAAACAATTAAACAAATACGGTAAAATAATAAAACGCGACTAATAAGTAAGTAAACTAAAATTAAACCCTAAAAATGCAAACTAAATTTCTAAACCTAAGATAGGACAAAAGAAAATTTTAGGAAAAAGAAAAACATTTTTTTGATTATTTTTGAATTTAATATGAATTAAAAACTATTTTAATCTAATTAAATCCTAGAAAATAGCAAATTAAGTACTACAAATTTGGAAAAATAATTTTTAAGCTTAGAAAAGTCTAAAATAGAATAAAAGCAAAGAAAACTATTTTTAACTATTTTTATTATTAAAATCCTATTTTTAAAATTTAAAATAAAAGCTCAAAAATGAAATTTAAGATCTAAAAAGTGTAAAAATGATTTTTCTTGATGTAAACCTAAAGCTATTTTTTATAAAACTAAAAATTATTTTTTTGTATTTTTCTAAAACTTTTTTCTATTTTTTATGTATTTTATAAGATTTTAATCTTCGAAAAAATGATTAAAAATAAAATAAAAGCTATAAAAACCTAAAAAATTCAAGAAAAGTCCTAAACACTAGCAGGATTATAAGAAAAATAAGAAAAACACAAATGCTTAACGAATAAGCTCTCAAATGAGCTTAATAAGCTACGGCTTTTTTATAAAAAGGAAAACTAAAACGTGTGTAAGTATTAAGTTGTGTAAACTATGGATGGATGAGCTAATGTAGCAAACTTGTTAAGGCGTTGGTGTTATAACTGGGAGGTCGTGGGTTCGAGTGTGGTGGCAACCCCTTTTTGTACTTTTTTTTAACTTTTTTGAAAAACTAAATACCAGAACTTAATAAGGACTCTAAAATAAGCTACTTTAACAAACGGGACATAAGCTAAAACTAAATAATAAGCTCTAAAACAACTTAATAATAAGTTGTCTCAGAAAGTGGGTGATTAGGATTGTTTTCACTTAAACAATCATTTCAAACTCAACTTAAGCTTATTGTGAAAAAGAAAAGGTGTTTTGAAGAGCTTATATGTTGCTTAATCTATAAAAGCTAAGAAATCTAAGCTAGTAGTACTCTTAATCAGCTGAAATTAAGCATGAAACTAGCTAACTCAGTAAATAGGGAACTAAGCTCAAAATCTTAATAAGCTATTAAGCTCAAAAAGACAAATCTAAACTATAAGCTTCTACTTATAATGTCTCTATTTAAGCCATAAAAACTACTATCTTAAGCTAGAATTAAGTTTTTAAGAAACTAAGTATTTAACCTACTGTTTTTGGTGTTTTTGGCTTTTAAGCTAAACTTTGACAGCAAAATTTAAGCTAGAAAATAAGCTAGAAACCTAAAACTAAGACATAATATGTATTAAGTTGCACCTAGACTATATCCTACTTGAATCTTAGAAGCTAAAACCTAGTTTACCCTAGCTAGGAATTGAATCAAAAGAGACAGCAGGAACTGTCTAGTTCCTACTGATGCAATTGGTAAGATGCAAAAAACTAAAGTGCAGGTGTCCTAGTGACTACTACTACCTTAAACACACTCAAGTAGAGTGTATAAACACAATGCAAGCAAAATCCAAGCCTTAAGGGCTTTGGATCAAAATGACACAATAAAAACCTAAGCAAAAAGCTCCCCTGGTGCTGGTCATTTATAATAAGCCATTACTTTTTGATATTCTTAAAACTAACTTTTAAAAACTGATTAACAACTATTCTTAAATCAAAACTCAAATGCCTCAAACAATTTTGAACACTCACTTTGACTTTTTGAAGTCAAGAACACTTAATCCAAACACCCCTTTATGACTTGACAGCATTTGATTAAGAATTTAAAATGTAAAGTTAACTAATAAGACCTTAATTTCAGATAATTAACTACTTAAAACTAGCTTAATGATCATGATTAATCAACTAGATAAGCAATAATCCAAGATCTACTATTAATGCTAAATATTTTTGGTTTTTATAGATTTTAATGACAGAAATTTAAACTATAGATCTAATGGCTATGAATCTTAAAACAGATGAAAACTAATAACTATCTAACACAATAAGTTGACTAAAAGCACAAATAAGCAGATACAATAAGCTAATAAGCAATTAAGAAGAAACTAAATTAAGACTAATTAAGCTAAATGATGAAAGTGCAATGAAATTTAAGATAAACTTACTTGAACCTTTAGCTAAACAAAAGGACCAATAATGGCAGCTACAAGCTCTCCTAGCTTATGAATAAGCTAGGAGTAAAGTCCTTGAGAACCCTTCCATGTTTGGTTCTCCTTCCATAAGCTTATAAGTCCAATTCCAAAGGTAATTAGATTAAGAGCTAATTTTAAGGTTTAGATAGGATTAGGATTTAATTAAGCTCCAAAATAAGCTTATAGACTTATTAGAGCTTATTAAGGCTAATTGACAGATTTGCTTATTGAGAGAGCTTATGACTTAGATGAGAGCTTAAAAATGAGATTTAAAATACTAAAAACTGAATTTCATTAATTAAAAAAACTGATTTCATTACTTAAAAAAGGAAATTACAAATCATTTAAGGTAAATTATATTTAAGAAAAATACTAAATTAAGCTAGACTTAAAAACGACTAAAAAAAACTAGATGGTGCGTGTGTGAGAGGTGAGGCCTATTTATAGCTGAACAAAGAACCTTCTAGCCCCTTGCCTTCATCAATCATCCACCCTTGATCTTTCTTTCATTGTTGATTTCTTTCTTGAGCCGTTGGATCTCATTTGTGGACACCTGAGGATTGCCAGCATGTCATTCTCTAAACCGCGTAGACTAGAAATAACCAATAAATGTAAACGGTCACCAAATAAATTAAGGTTTTCATCAAACAAGTGAGGAATAATTATTTTAAGAATAATTATGTACTTTGCGTATTTTATTTTTATTGGTCACGTAAAAAGGTTACGTTTCGCGATAAAATACATTTGGACGCACCCCGGAAATGCCTAGACTTACCTAGACTCAAACCAATACCCACTTTGAAAACTTAAAGTCGAAATTTAATCAAGTCTTGTACATATATCACATTAATGCCGAATATAGGCATGAAAACCCACAAGAAATCGTCCTTGGTGATACATTAGCTAGTAAAATCTTCCTAATGATCCTAAAAGGTACATGTACATATACTAGGTAATTAATTTATGTCCCAATGGTTCCCTAATGATCTTTGGCACATTGGGTAATAACCCATCCCTCCCCTAATTGCCGAATTCATGCATGTATACATACTAACCTATAAGATTTTGCTAGCCACTAAATCTTGTACCACAACTAACTCATTAAAACTTGTACTAAGTGGTATTAACATAAAACCATGAGTGTTTAACCAGGAAGTTCAAAATACCTCCTAGGGTACAAATTTGGTTCGGTATGGGTTGCCTAGGAAACCAAGGGAGTGAGCTAGTTCCTTGTCTATAAATATACATTCACATTTTACCATTTGACACTCTTGTTCACTCACACACACCTCAAACTCTCCCTTTCTCTTGTTCGGGTTACAACCCGCAGCCAAACACACTCGCCTACCCTCTTTTCCATTCGGGTCTCCTAAAACCATACCCAAACACGTAAACCTAAAGAAGATCTACAAGCTAAGGTTGGGTTACGAATTTGGAAAGCCTTTGAAGGCTAGGGTTTGTCGCGGGTCAAGGTTGCTCACTCCTACTCGACATCCATTTTAATCTTAGGACTCTTGTAAGTAAACCTTAATCGGGCCACTTTTTAATTTATCTCTTGTGTTTCTATACGTGACATGAGGACACGACGAATGTGATGGTGTGAGCCCACACACGATGAACGTGCATGGTTCACGCCATGCATGTCACATGCGCATGAACCACATGGTTCATGAGTGCTTGACTCGACCCACATTCGTCTTGGTCTCACCATCACGACTAAGGTCACGTTTGGCTTATATGTAGCACGTGAAGAGAACGTGAAACATGCTGGGTTTGACATGCATTGGTACAAAAGTGTAAACATACACTTGAATGCACACGTGTATTGTTGCGTATGTAGTTGCGGCCCTAGTCAAAAAACATGCATGGAAAAGGTTTACCCCAAAAACCTTTGAACGTGTTTTCCTAAACTAGACGTAACGATCCCACGAAAACTCGACCTCTAAGCCTTATACCATCGTTGTCTTGCTAGAATGTAAAAAGGGACACTATGACATAGTAGTACACAAAACGAACCTTAACGGGCCTTCAAGCCTGTACCGAGTCTATGCGAATCTGCTATACGCAAACGATAGCAACCCACGGCTTATTCGTGGGCTTTAAGCAACCCAATATGACTCTAAAATCAAGAAGGTCATTGGACCACAAAGCGGATTAAGGCCCAACCCTTGAAAACCTTACGGGCCCTTACCGGGACCTAATAGGCCCATGATAGGTTTTTAGCTTTTCTGGATAAGCTAAATAAGAAATTGAACTCCTAAGTGCTTATTTAGAACTTAGTGTGCTTAAGGACCTGAATGTAACCCCACTAAACGCTTTAAAACCCTTACCGGGGCCTTAACGCGGCCCAAAACCGGCCCAATAAGTAGCTATATCAGCTTATTTCGGTAATAGACTAGAAAAGGAACAGATTATTGGGCTTAATCAGATTATCCATGATCTAATGTAAGCCTAAAAGGAACCTCTAAATGATATATCGGCTATGCTGTGGCTTACGGTGCCATTAGGTTCGAAATAAACATAATAAGCTCCCCGAGGCTTTTTTATAAAGCTTAACCAAACCCACATGAGCTTATTATTGGATTTTGGACGTATGAAATCTAAAATAGTCGTTAGAAACTTAAACGGACTTAAATGGGCACAATATGGCCCGTTAAGCCATATAAGCCCGAAATAGCTTATTTATGCCGAAATGACTTGGTAGGCTTATTTAGGGACTAAATTAGACCAAATACACTTGTCGGGATTATAATTGAGTTGAATATTGCGATTTTTACAATAGTCGGGGGTCTAAAACCGTATTGCCAAAACTTAAAGGGTGTTTGTTATTTTCAAATTACAACAACTCAGGGACCATTTTTGGAAATAGTCTGGAACTTAAGATGTAGGCGAAACTATAATAAAACCTAAAACTATTCTTTTAGTAAAATTGAGGGACTAATGGGTCATTTCAAAAATAGAAGGGTTAAAATAATTAAATGTGTAAATTTGTAAACCTAGTGACTAAAAATGAACAACTAGACTTAAGGGTTAGTTTAGAGCCAAGGTGAAATAACTAAAACATTTTACGTCGGTCGAACGTTTAATATTCGGAAGTTGAACGATTTAATAACAAATTATTAAATAAAGTATATTTTTTAAATATGATTCACGTTATCAGAGAATCCATCGAAATTATAAAAAACAATGATCTTGTGCATCTCGCACATAGTGAATCACGGTTTATATAAACTTAAATGGGATTTAGGTTTTATTAAAATGAGTGTTAGTTAAATGTATAAATAAGGCTTGACCATACTTATTAGGTACTTATACGGTTTATGTGATTTCTCTGCGTACTTGGATACTTGTTATCTTCAGGGACCTACGGCTAAGGTGAGTTCATAGCCCCATGCTTTGCCTATTTCTAAATGATTTAAATCCTTGGGCGTGTTAAAATGCTTTGTTTTTCCAAAATGGCGCAGTGTCATTTTTTGCCATTATTACGTGTTTGCCTAAAGTTACATAAACCCCTTTTATGTCATGAACATGAACTTGTAAGTGCATAGATGTGGTATGATTGGGATATTAATTGTGGGGCGCGAATGTTATGGATAGTATATTAGGGATTGACAATCCGTTCGGGTGTCTAGCTATTCACTCGGGACGAACGGAATACACATGTCGTATTTGGGATGTTGCAGGGTTAAGCACTTTCATTCTACGGACACAGTTGGCAATTTATAATTGCATTCATATACGTCGAGCCTCGGTGTCACTGAGCTTAGGAACGTATTACTTTTTTATGATAGTTTTGATTTGTTGCTTAATCTACACTTGAAATTTGCGGGTCACTAACATTGATTTACATAACCTATGAATTCACAACTTTTGATTGACGTTTTTAGCATGTTTTCAGGGCAAATAAGCAGAGGTGCGTTGATTCATTGGGAGTAATAAATGAGGAGTCAACACTAAAGATTTGGGTCTTATTAACACTTAGGGACAATTGTTATAACCGGATCTCTTTTTTTTTTTTATCTATTTTGTTGAAAAACCATTTTGAGCATGAGATTAGTAACAACAAGTATTTTGTTATCCAATGTATCTTTTTCAAACGAACATTTAGATTCGTTCTCTGATCTGTGTGCTATTGACCCAATAATGTAAGCCTTCGGATATTCAACATTCCGCTGCATACTCAGATTTGAGGGTGTTACATTGGTGAAGCTTCCAGACCCTCTTGCCTTGCTCTCCAATCTTTCAATCTCATCCCTTGAATCTTCTAATCATTGCCAAATGATTAATAGCCGTTTGATCAAATTGTGTTGCACATAAAGGTTGCCAAGTGGCATTCTTGAATGTGACAGCTGTGCTTCTTTTAAGAGAGAGTATAGTGACACAACCCACAGTATACTTCGTGCTTTTACCATTGCTACGGCTAGAGCGTGAGTGTGGTTTTGAGATGCTTTGATTTGAACCCTATTTGTCCCTGCCATGTCTTTGTACTTCACTGGAATTGACTTAAGCAACTTTAATTATGAAAAGCCCTCTGAGTTTGACCCATGGTGAAACAAAGAAGACGGTGAATAGTAAAATGCCCTTCACGCCTTTTTATAACTGAAAACGGGATAATAAATTTTAAACTTATTGCAATTTTAGTCCTTCTCTTTCTTTTTACTCTATTTAGTTATAAAAGGATTTTGGAAACATGCAAAATTGGCCCTTGTGGTTTATAAAAAGGTGAATGGGCTAGGGTTTTGGGCTTAAGGATCCGGGTGAGGCCCATTTGGGTTTAGGGACCATTTATGAATTTTTCTGAAAGTTGAGGGGTTAAAGTGGAATATTTTGGGTCTTGTTGACTTTTGTTGACCATGATTTGATCACTTTGACTAAGGGTTTGACTTTTCCTGGCTTTGCTTCCGGCTTTCGTTCACTCTTCCGTTCTCGTGTCCGTGCTTGCTTGTTTTTGACGGTTTTTATGTGATTTTTGATATATCCATACCTGCACACACAAAACACAAATACAAGCATATTTTTGCCATTTTTGGTCTGTTTTGGGTTTATTTGGGCTATTTTAAGCATAAATGGATATGTGTATTTTACACTTATCAGACTCCTTAATGTTAACGACTTCGTCAACTTCTAGCGACTCATCTTTTTCATTATTATTGTTTACAACTTTAGTATTATTTCTAATAGCTTCTTCTTTTTTTTTTCTTTATTCACCAACATATAATTCAACCCTGTGATAATTTGGTATGAGGAGGACATGCATCAATGTCACGTTGAGTGATTCTTCGACCTTTCATTGTATGTTTATTTTTACTATATAGGCTTACTTTTTGAGAAATATCTAGAAAAACACCTTCATTAACTTTGGGTCAATCTTGGTTAGTTGTCTTTAGTATTTAAAATGAAACACTTGCTTCCAAATACTTTGAAATATTCTAAAGAGGGTTTCCTACCTCTAAATATTTCATAAGGGGTTTTTCCTAGTATTTCATAAGTTGACATATCAACGGCATTACACCAAAACTTTTATGGAATGGATTATTCGTTAAGCATAGTCCTAGACATCTCTTGTAAAGTTATATTCTTTCTTTCTACTACTTTCATTTGATTGTGGAGTACGTGGAGCCTAGAAGTTATGAGTGATGCCTTGTGCATCTAATTAGCTCTGATATTATCTTCATTAATTCAAATCCCGAACATGATCGTTTATTAGTACTCTTGAACTTCATAGTTGGTTTTGAATTTTCTCTTCTTTAATATTTCTAAATTTCTAAATAGCTCATTTTTAGTCGTTTAGTATATCTAGTCCATGTATACCTAAAATAATCATCTACTACTAAGGTGTACAAATTACCTCCATAGCTTTTAATTTCCAACGGACCAAATAAGTCCATATGTAATAATTTTAAACATCTTTTAGTGGAAACCATATTTTTGGCTTTATGACTTGCATGAGCTTGCTTCCTAATTTTGCAAGCATCACAAAAATGTTTATCATACTTTAGCTTAGGTAAGTTTCTAACTAATTCTTTAGATGACAAAGATTGAATTAAATGCATATTTGCGTGACCAAGTCTTCTATTCCATAAGGTAGAGTTATCCACTACCGTGGAGAGACATAGTTTGTCTTGAGACTTATTTCTTAATTTCATTACGTATAATCCATTTTTCCTAATTCTGTTTCCTATGAATTTTACCGTTTTAATAATCTTCAATACCTTTTCCGTGAATAAGTTACAGCTTTTTGTCAAAATTTGACCGACACTAAGTAAGTCAAACGCTAAGTTGTTTACGTGTTCTACATTAGATATAGTAAGAGAGTTATTTAAGATCATACCTTTGCCTATGATCTTTCTTTTTAAGTTACTTCCAATAACAACATTACCTTCGTGTCGATTTATGCATTTGTACGGTTAGAGAATAAACTTTTGTTACCGGTCATATGTTTGGAGCAACCACTATCTTTGATCCATTCATTCGGTTCCAAGCATGTTCTCAAGCATACCTATTTTAACAAAAACAAAATCAAGGTTTGGTCCCCAATATCTCATGGGTCTAAAAACGTTAGTGTTGTACATCCCTTGCATTTGTTGCAATTGATTGTGATATTGAAATGGAATACAATTTCCCATATGTACAAAGCCTTGACTTTGATTGTTGTTACAATTCATAGGATAGAAGTTTTGGTGAATTGTTTCTATAGAGTTTCTTCTAGGTCGAGGTATGTTGTATCTTGGTTGAGAAAATATTTTTCTTCTAGGCGGAGGTGTTTTTGACCTAGACTCGATTTTGACATAACCTAAACCGCTTTTAAGTGATTGTTTTAAAGTCGGTTTCTTTGACTCATCAATTCTATTATGTATTAGTTTCTTCCTAGTAATGACAAAATCCAATCTAGAAGACATGGGTGGACTAAAAACGTGTTATGCCACTTTTTCAGCAACCGTGGGTTCACGGATCCTGGTATGGTGGATCCGTGCACCTTTATGGTGGATCTGTCGGTTACATTTTCAGCGGACGACCCAACAAAACTCATGGTTTTGGTTCCGCTTGTTGACGCTTTACAACTATCAAATCCTAGACCCATTTTACAAGTAGATGACTTTTGATTACTTAACATTTCTCTTAGTGAATTAGCGCTTTTATCAAACTTTACAAACTTAACTTGAGTTTCCTTAAGTCTAGCATTTTCCAACTTAAGTTCTTGACATAACTTACATGTAATATCAATTTCTTTACTTCTCTCAAGTAACTTAATTTTCACGTTCAATTCTAAAATTTCTTTTTCTAAAAGGTCTCTTTTAGTTTTCAAAATTTTATTCTTCTTAATGATTTTTAAGCTAATTTCATATAAGCTATCGTATTCTATTTGCATAGTACCATTATCAAGAGGAAGACGCATTATCACTATAATAAAAAGAGTTAAGAGTTACCTCATTTGACGATTGAGCCATGAGACAAGTTTCATTGTTAGTTTTGTCTTCGGCGTCATTTTCGCTATCGCTCCAAGAACCTCCAATGAAGACCTTTTGATCTTTGTTGCGAGGTGGTTTTGGACAATCGCTAATGAGATGATTTGGATCACCGCATCTAAAGCATTTTCGGTCACTCTTTCCTTTCTTCTCATCCCTTTGTCGGAATGACTTCTTTTCTTCTCTTGGCTGCCTAACAAATTTACCCTTTCTTCTAAAGAACTTTCTAAAGTTCCTTACGTCCATAGCATATTCTTCGTCATCACTTCCGGATGTCGAAGGTTCATCATCACTAGACTCTTTCTTAGCTTTCAAGGTAATGGACTTAACTCTTTCCTTTTTGCCTCTATAGATTTCAAAATCTTTTTCCATGACAACTTCATGTACTTTTAGATTGCCGATAAGCTCGTCTAGAGCTAGTGATGAAAAATCTTTCGATTATTCAATTGTTGTGACTTTTGCTCTCCATTTAGGATGTAGAGCCCTAAGAAACTTCCTAACATAGTTCTTGCTAGAGAAACCTTCCATCAGAGTTAGAAGACTTGTATTATTAGTTGTTAAATCTAGCAAAACTGCTTCAATAGATTATTCGTTCAAGGATAGTAAATTGTTATATTGTTAAACAAGAGATCAATTTATTTTCCTTTACTTGGCTATCTACATTGATGTCTGATTTAACATCGATTGCCAAATATCTTTAGACGTTTTACATTAAAAATTATTTCGTATTCCTTTTTAGGTAAATCATTATAAAGAACTATTTTAGCTTCATTATTTTTAGCAAGTTTCTTTTTAAGATTGCCAGATTGTTCTTCAAAGGTAACAACCTCTAAAACTTAAGTAACTTCATTTTTGGCAACCGGTGGAAAATCACCTTAAACAATTAACGGTAATAATGATTATTTAAATACTTATTGTAAAGTAAAACATTCTCTAAGTGTTTAACGCGTGTACCCCCAATAGGTTCACGTATTTCTAACGTATAACTTATGGAACCGACCACCATATTCCAACAGCTCCCACTTGGGAGTCGGAGTAGCAGGCTTGCAGATATACTGATAATTGGCAACGTCTAGCAAACACCACACAACTATCTTTAGATGTAGAAATACTTGAGATAAGTTTCAGGAACATTCACGCTTTATAATGGTTAGTTATTTTTTGGTTTAATTATCATTACAGTACTAACTATATAACTAACAGTACTAATAAACTGACAGTACTAACACTTTGTACTGGCAGTACTAACTATAACACTAACAGTACTAATGACTTAGACTATTTTCTCTAATCTTCACCAGCAGTAGTTTCTTCAACCAGCAGTAGAAACTCTTATACCTAGCAGTAGAAACTTGAGAAGCCTTTATTCCCAACAACATATCAAGTGGAGGAACAAATTCTTTGTTGACTACAAGTGTTGTGGATGCTGCTTCACATCACTTCCAAGAATAGCCTTTATGACTACCTTATTCAGGATAGCGTTTGACTTAGACTCAAAAAGTGATATCCACACATGCAGAATTTGCTTGCATCTCAAGTCTAAGGACGACTTTTAAACCATTTTTGATATATTACCTATGACGAGGATCCAAAAGTAAATATTCGAAGGTTGGGGTATCTAATATGCATCCCTTGTGAATACACATGAGTTTGGCGGGAACAATCCGTATATTCAAAGAATATAACCAACACTCACATTTGCCTTATGTAACAATATTCCCATATTGTTAACTGACAATGGACATATTTAGAATGATAAAATCATTCAAGGATTAAACATGCAAATATAGGATAACAATTATTATATATATGAATGACAAATACCACGTATCTTCATTCATCAGAAAGTAAAAATTGTCTTACCATCCCAATTATCCAAATACTAAAACAGATATGCATGAAACTAATTAGCAAGTTGAAGTCCAATGTTTCTAACATTCTCAACTCTTTCTTTACAAGACAGCTAAATAGTTATCTGAGTAAACTTTCTGAATACTTGTTTCAAATTCACATAATTGTGAAAGATTTGAATAATAAGATGAGTGTCTTATTGTTCATGTGCATACTATTGCAAGAGTCATAGTATGGACAAAGTAATAGTACCTTTTATAGGGTATTTAAAGTCAACAACATACCTATCTCAGACAGTCATCTTTACAGTTTCTTAAAATGTAAAGTATTCTCGTTCTTTAATGTGTAATGCAACAATGCTCTTAAGTGAGCATGTCTAGTTAGCAGATTTATCATAAATGATGAAATCCTTTTTCAACTAGAATTGACTATTCTCTAGCATCAGTTGTACACAAACAACATTATGCCTTATATAATTCGTAAACATTTGTTTTAATAGTCATCTAAATCACTCTCAATTAGATACTGTTGCTATCAGTCATCTAAACACTCTTAATTAGATACTGTTGTTGTTAGCTCATCTTGCTCTCGTGCAAAAGTAACAACCAGTCTCATACACAATATAAGATATACTTCGTTAAAAACACAAGGTTTCCATCCATGTATTAAATTATCTCAAGTGAAATATATCATTTAAGACTTGCTTTAATAATGTATTGTATTGTGTTGGATTTAATTTCCGCATATTGTTTATTTAACAAACATTCATTCCAAGGTCGTTTGTTTTATTTTTTAAATTTTTCCATGTGAAGTGTCATTTCAATCTTAAGGATTAACATCTAGCTTAGATGAAATAATATCTTCATTACGTTATACAACATATGAATTTTGGAAAAACATAATGCTCTCACTTGATGTCAGGTGTACTCTGGAGTTATCTTAATTTAATCAGAAATCATATTGTAATTAAACTTAAGATTTCAGCTCCTAGAAGCTCTAGATTATGATTCTAACCACGCCTTGGATTCTTTTATCTTGTATCCTTTATAAAGATTCCTTTAAACTCGTAATCTTTTGATTACACACTGTCCTCGCAAAAGGTAATCACAAAGAAAAGAGTTATATAACTTAATTGTCATATTGCAAATATATACTCATAACCCTTTTTGATTACACATCGTCCTCGCAAGGTAATCATTATCCTTAATTTGCCATATGACAGATTCAAGGAACCCTTTATCATCAGTCAGGCATTTAATATGTATACAATTTTGTCTTTGTGAGCCTTTCTTCAAAAGAAACTCATTCTAACCTCACAGTTTTACTGTTTGGTGAAAGATCAATCAAGCTCAAAATATTGATTGTCTTTTAAGGACTACATCTTATCATTCATAGTTTTAAGACATTTACCAGAATCAAGATTTGATAATTCATCTTATTAGTTAGCATGTTTACTATGTCCCTCTAACTTATATTCCTCATCATTGATATTAAAATATCACTCCATTAATGAGACATCCTTGTGGATTTATGAATGAGAGTTACATTATACTTTGTTGGCTCGGACGTACATTGTTTAATCTTAGTATGACATCAGCAAGTGAATTAAGAAGGTTATGTATTTTGTTCTTGAATATCTTCAAGATCTATATATACTCCTACTTACTTTTGTAAATAGAGACAATTCTCTAAATACTTAGTATTTAAGCAACAATAAATTGTTCTTAATTGGAAAATACAAAACACATTTTACAATTCTCATCTCTAGCTTGTTAATAATATGTTTTTATAAGATATTAACAAATTTAAAAATTTAATCAAGACATAATAGGATTCATCCCAATCCATAAATACATAATGTCTTGAATACCTTTTTGGTTGAAACTATATTGAGTGTATCCATGACACACGTAATTTTATGACCTTGATAGATTTGGGAGGTAGAGCAATTAAAGTTATCAGAAATCACACGATATATATAGTTTGTTTCAACACATTAGACATACCATAATTATGTGGTATTCTATGAGTATTGGAATTGTGAGACTACATCAGAATTCCTTAGATAACTTAATTCTCTTTAGGTCAAATACTTACTAATACAGTAGAGTCAATATTGAATACAAAGTATTATAAAACCAAGTGCATGTTATAACTGATGAGGTGTCATTTTATACACTTTTTAGGGGTCATTTAACCCTTTAAATCGTGCAAATATACCCAAATTATGTGCTTAATCGTTCGTTTTCAGGTTTTTAGCACTTGGATGGCAGTTGGAGGAAATACACGTGACTTGGGCTCATTTGGAGGAGAAACGAACAAGATTACAGACTCATATGTGAGAAATCACATATCCATTTTATACTAAAAATGACCTTAAAATGATTAAATTGTGCAAATTATGCTTGTATATTGCTTGTTTTGTCATTTGTGATGTGTAGGGACGAATATTGCAAATATTACAAGAAAAGAGCCAAAACCGGGCAAAAACAAACACGAGAACGGATAATGTGCACAAGAGCCAGAAGTTTTTTAGCAAAAGGTCAACAAAAAGTCAACAATGGTCAAACCTTGGTCAACTACAAAAAGACAAAACCTTTAGAAAACCAAAACAGCCCTCAATGTTAACCAAAATTCATAAATGGTCCTTGAAAAACTAACACCGTTAGTCCTCTTAATATAAAAGGCTAACGTTCGTTATCTTTTTAACTTTAACCCAAAACCATTTAACCGGCCCAAACTCTTTTATAAAGCCCAAGTCAAACAAAGTCAAACAAAAGATACAAGAAAGAAAAGGGCGCCAATCCCTTTTACTGTTCACCCGTCTTCCCCCTTTTACCCTGCACCAAAATTACCTTCGTTTAATGACAAATAACCCTTCTAGAAGCAAATCATGACACCATCGGAACTCAGTGTGTCCACACGTTGGGCAATCCAATAACGCTTCTGATTGCTAAGTAATGCGTGTGACTTTCAACGGTGTTGAGAATCAAGTAGACTAGAAAGCATTATGGATTAATGTCGGGATTAAATGAAGGAGAGCCCGTCCCTGATCTAGAATTATCTCTTCAGGGGCTAATAAATAGCTCACTTTAGCTCACATTAGATCACCACAGCAAAAGACAACTAGGGTAGGATTATTTAAGTAGTTTAAATTACTTATTAATTACTTTTTCAGCTTATCATCATTTATTTTATGTAATTCCCTTTTCAGCAATGTAATTTCCTTTTTCATTTAATAAAATCAAGTTTCTTCAATTCCTGTCTTAAATTTAAGTTCACATTTATGCAAGTTACTTTAAAATATGTTTACGTATTACTTCATAAAAGCTTATAAGCTCTTTACTTCTACTTAAGCTTTCTCAGATTCAGTAACTTTGAAAAAGTCTTAACCTGGATAAGGTTTAAATTTCATATCACTCCAAAATTTTACCTCAGCTAGTTTATGGAAGGGAAGCCAGACCTGGATGGGCTTCCAAGACCACACCATCTTATCATAAGATAAGCTGGAGCTTGTTGATAGCTCTCGATCCCATTTATTAAGCCTGTTTTAAGTTAAGGCTAATGTAAGTTCTGTTTTTACCTTTTAAAGCTCTACTTTGTAAATTAGCTTATTACTGCTTATTGTCTGTTTAATATTGTTAGATTAGCTTATTTCTGTCTATTATTGTCATTTATTGCTTATATTGTTAATTGGATAGTTTAGATCTTAATCTGCAAGTTTATTTTATAAAACAGTGAAAAAAAACCAAAAAAATTTGCATAGTTTAGTAGCTTATTTTTCTGGCTTATCCTGCTTGTTTAAATATGCCTTATTAGTCTGTTTTATAGCTATCTATCATCTGTATTTGTAATTTTTTGCTCTTAAATCTCAATTACTAAGCTTATAATAATATAAGCAATTTAAAGGAGTGGGTTTTTAAGTCAAGGCCAGTACTAACTGCTTTAGTAACTTCAAGGGCTCTCTTGGTTCTTTAAATTGAATTTATGGTTATATTTAGGTTTATTAAGTAAGGGTTTAAGGTTTTTATAAGTTTAAATCAGTTTCAATCATGTTAGTGAGTTGTAATTAAGATCTGATAGCTTAAATTCAGTTTCTTATGCATTTTAAGCTCAAATTAGTTTTAGCTGTTTTCATGGCTCATTTTGCTCTTGTTATTGTGCTTAAAGTAGTATAGAACTAAGGTTTTTAGCTTGCATCTATTGGTTTTAAGTTTTGACTTTAAATTTGTAATCTGCATCAGATAGTATAAGCCCTTAAGGCCATTTTTAAGCTTAAAATTCAGATAGTTAGGATAGTTTTTAGCTTTTTGAAACTTATTGTTCAAGTAGTTCATAGGTAAGTTTAGAACTGTTTTTAGCTTGTTTTATAAAAATTTAGCTTATTTTGCCAATCTGTTTTAAGTTTGAAAACTGTCTTTTGTCTTTTCAAAAAGCCAAACAGCTTTTTCAAGTTGCTTTTTCATAGTTTAATTGAATTTCAAAATGCTTTTCAAGAATAGTTTTAAATAGCTTTTTGGCCAAGCTTTAAGCTGGTATAAGCTATAAGTCCATAAGGATCCGTTTGTGTGCTTAAAAATAAGCTCAAAGTTGCTTAAAAGTCTGTTTGGTATTCAGTTTAGTAATACAGTGCTTAATATCTTTTCCAGCTTATGGCTTGTCATTATAGCTTAATTTTAGGTCAAATACTTATTAGGGCGTTATTGTTAGGTATAGTCATAGCTTATTTTATATTAAGTTTTAACTTATTCCAAGCTTATTTGGTTCTTTTGAGATTTAATAAAGTTTAAAAGGAGTTAAGTGTATCTGTTTTAAGCTCTATCACTTATTAAGATGACTTACAAAAAAAAGGTTGTTTTCACAAAAATATCCTTAATATAAGCTGTTTTATAATAGTTGGCTGTTTTTATAAAGTTATTGCAAAAATAAAAAAAGGGAAGAGGGGAAGTCAGGGTGAGCAAGGCTCGAACCCCTGATCTCTACCCTCCTCAACCTCTGTAACACACAACACAACACACCACTAACCACTGCGCCCTTGGGACTTTTACGTCTCAAGGTGCGTCTTTTATTCTTTTATAGACGTTTTTGAGTTTTGTTATAATAAGCACTTCGAGTGCTTATTTGATTTTTCCCGACTTATTTAGTTTAGCTCTTTAGGATTTGATATTTTTCCTGCATCCTGCTTATCATAGCTACTTTTAGAAATTTTCTAAGATTTTTAGCTTAAAGTTTTATAATTTTCGTGAATTAATTTTGTTAAAAACTTTAAAAAATCATAAAAAATAGAAACATAATCAAAAAAATAATTTTCTTTTTGTTATAAAATTTTCTTTTATCATATTCTAGGCTTAGGTTTGAAATTTACTTTCGTAGGGTTAATATTTTGATAGTTCACTTTTTAAAGAACGGGATTTTGTTCCCGTTCTCGTTTTCTTCTTTTTTAGCTTTAATCACCCTCGTTTTAGTATTTCCTTAGCTTTTACTTATTATCTAGTTAATTAGGATTAGAAAAAGTTTAGAAAATCATTTAGGGTTAAATTTTAGTGTACTTGCTTATTTGTCGCGTTTTTCTTAATACCCGTTAACGGTTTTCGTAGTTAGTTTTAATTGTGCCTTTATTTGCTCACTATTAGGATTTTTATTTGCTCACTATTAGGATTTTAGAAAACAATTATCTTCGAAACAATTCAAATCATTGTCCAAATTAAAGCGAGGTCTCAATTTCATAAGTCTTTAGGAAAAACGACCCGGTAATCACTTACTAGTAAAACGTAGGATATTTTCGTGTGATTTTTCTTACTACCTTTGTCCTCAAGGGTAGTTTAGGAATTTTATCATCATTATATTATTTTACGTACTATAACTATACATCACCCCTCGTCGTAGAATTAGATTTCATATGGAATTAGTACAAGGAGCGATGCCGATTTGCAAAGGATCGTGTCGTTTAACATCTTTAGAAAGGCAAGAGGTGTGGAATGATTATAGGAGTTGCAAGGTGAGGGTTGGTTCGAATGGTAACTTGTTATGGGAAGCGTCTATATTGCTTGGTAGGAAGAAAGGTGGGTAGTTTGGAATGTGCATAGATTATCTCGAGAAGAGTGAGATAGAAAATTCGTATGTGATGTCACCAATGGAGGGTGCACAGGGATGACGTAGGCAAGACTATTTTTAGGATGCGTAATGGACACGTTGAAGTTTACGGCTATGCCTTTTGGGTTAACCAATGCACCAGCAGTTTTCATAGAGTTAATGATCCGGGTGTGCATGGCCATATATAGACAAGCTAGTTAACGTACATATACAGATGATATTTTAAACCGACCTAAAGTCTAAGGAGGAGTACGAGTCACACGTGAAGATGATCGTGGAGTCACTGAAGGAAGAGAAGATGTACGTGAAGTTTTCCAACAACGTGGAAGCGGAGCAAAGAGGAAGCTATCTAGATGTGGAAGGAATCAAATGGGTAATGAGCCGATCTTGGCATTGCCGGAAGGAGCAGACGATTTCGTAGTATATTATGACGCGCGAAGCAAGGATTTGGAAGCATGCTTGGAAAAGGGAGAAGGTGATTGCTTGTACGTCGCGACAACTGAAGGTTCTTATGAAGGATTGCATGACTAACGTGGTAGGTTTTGCCTTATAATGCTAGAGGCATTAAGTGAACGAGACATGGAGAGTAATCTATACGGATCATGAATGTCTCCAACACACTTTCAATCGGAAGGATTGAACATGAGGCAAAGATGATGGATGGATGTTATTTAGTGAGTTTGATTTCGAGGCCAAGTACCATCTGGGAAAGGCAAATGTAGATGTTGTACCGTGGAGTAGGAAGAAGGAGTGAAGCCAAGAATGAGTTCGAGATAGATGTACGACGATCCGATCTAGGTTTGAGAAAAGGATGTTGGTGGCATAAGATAAGATGTCCAAAGCAAAGAACGCGTCAACATAAGATGTTGCGTGGCTTGGACCAACGAGTGTGAAAAGAGATGGAGAGTGGTTCATATTGGTTAGACAAGGTTCGGACCTCCATTTGGAGAGATGTAAGGACCTTGGCTATTGAAGAGGCGTATACGACAAAGTATTCTATCCATCCTGGAGCGGATACGATGTTGTGTGGTTTTAGGTTAACTAATCGATGGCTGAGTATGAAGAAGGATATAGCTAGTTGCGGTAGTAAGTATTTAGCGTATTCGGAAGTGGAAGTTGAGTATCAAGGGTCTTCAGGATTGTTGCTACAACCTGAGTTACCCGAGTAGAAGTGGGAAAGGATAACTAAGGATATTGTTGTCAAGTTACCAAGTGTGAGTAGTGGATACGATGCGATTTGGGTGTAGTCAATGGACTGACTAAGTCACCCCATTCCTAGCTATGCTTAGGACAAGTATGGTAGATTTTAGAGGTAATTGGAATACTCACTTTCGTGAGATGAGTTTTTCCCTAAGGTGGGGATTATCATTCGAGTATGGATGTGCTTCATTTGAAGCATGGTATGGAAAGGAATGTAGGTTACCGTTTTATGGGCCGTAACTGGAGAGAGTGAGTTGAATGGATCGAATTTGGTACAAGAAACAACCAACAAGATAGTGGTAATACAGGAAAGGCTTGAGGCAGCCAAATTGTCGAAAGTGTTAGCTTGGTAGTAGTGGGAAACTTTTGAATTAATGCTGGTAGGTTATGGGTGGTTGAAGGTCTCACCTTGGAGAGGTGTAGTACGTTTGGAAAGAAAGACAAGTTAGAACCGAGTTATATAGGACCATTTGAGATCCTTGGATGGATTTGGCCTATAGTTCGATTGAGAATTTCTGTCTTATGAGCTGAGTATCAGAAATTAGATTGGGAGGTGATGAAAGTTTGAGTAAACCTGAATTTGCGTGGATTCTTTAGATACGTTGAGCTTTGTAACATCTTATATCTTAATTTCAAGACAATTCTTGTTAGTTGCGGGGTTAAGATATAAAACACGTTGTTACAACAACTTAAGGGTTTTGATGAGTTTTCTCGATGACGAGCGAGGTTCATGTAGTGGGATGCTTCTTTTCGTTTGGGGTTGTCGTGTTGCTAATTGCACCCTTGTGGGGGTAAGCAAAGTCATTAGCAGTTGGATTCGGATTGTGGAAGTTAGTCGAGATTAAGGTTGACAAGACTCTTTGTTTTGTCAAGGAACCGTTGATGTTGTGGACCGAGAGGTCATGAGTAAAAGCGTAGTATGATAGCATTAGTGAAAGTTCGTTGGGATTCGAAGCGTGGTCCTGAGCTTACTTGGGAACGCAAGGATCAAATGAGGTCTAAGTGTCCTCAGTTGTTTGTCGATAGTGCTAATGCCTCGAGTAGTTAAATCTCGGGACGAGATTTTCTCAAGGTGGGGATACTGTGACAACCATGACTTGAGCAGGTTAGTCAAACTATTAGTGTTGACTTATGTATCTGTTGCAATGTATGGGTTATGTGTTATATGTGTTTATATGTGTTTGTGTGGGATATGTGAGATTGGATAATCAATCCATTGAGCGTGATCGTCTCATTGGGATTGGATTTGTGTTGGATTTTGTGGAATTCATTTCGTTCACTTTTGGTGACAAGGAAATGATTTTGGTGATTGAAGCGGTTTCGCGTTAATTATGTAAGTAATTATACGTATATGTAATTTTGTGTTAGTGATTTAAGATAAGATTAGGTTTTAGTAGTTAGGATATGAGAGAAATGAAATTCCTATTTTTGGAAAGTTAGGATTAATAAAAATGAAAAGTTAATTATTTTTAAAGGTTTAGTAAAGTGCGTTTACGCAAAAAGGTATACTCAAATAAGCTTAGGTTTTTATAAAAACTTAAGGTAAAGCAAATAATTAAGTAATTAATAAATAAATAAAAAAATATTTTTTTATACATGAATAGTAAAAAATGAATTTAAAAGAAAAAAAATTTTAAAAGGAAACAAACTCTAATTAGACTTTATCTATAATTAGTTGGGGGCCTATAAATACCAAATAAAATCCCATAACCCTCCCCTTTGGTATAACCAGTCGAACAAAGAGAAAAGAGGAGAAAAAAATTAGGGTTTTTGCTTTTGTGAAAAAATCAAGCTCTAAGGTAAGTTTTAATTAATTCTTGTTAGTTATTAATCACTAATTCATGTAATAATTATTATGATGGAATTAGGGTTTTTTAAAATCAGTAAATTAATGATGTTTAATAATATTACAATGATTAGGGTTTAATTAGAAGCTTATGGGTGTAATTGGTTAGACTTAATTCGCCTTAGAATTTGATTTAGATTGGGGCAGAATTTAAGGTTGTGTTGTTTGGCTGATATCTCAATGATGGTAATAGATTTTGTCAAGTTTCCGGTGTCTATGACGTATCTCAGAGAGTCTAGTTTCCAGAACATCCAGCCTCGGAGGTTTTTGAGGTCGGTAAGCCAGTCAAACGTTGATTGCAAGAAAGGTTGTTAAAACAGTAAATACGAGTTAGATTTACGTCAGATTACGAGGTGTAAAACCCCCACTTAAAATTGGAATTTAGCTTAGCCCTTCTACAGGAGTTTAGTTCTATGTGTCTATTAGAAATCCCCCAAAGTAGAGCTTCTGATTTGGAGTCTAAGTATGGTTTTTAGGTCAAAACTTTTTAGTGTGCGGTGAGAAGGGAAATAAGAAGGGAAATAAATTAGTGGAAAATCATGGAGTTACTAGACTCATGGTATTTAACCTGTGATTTTTGGTAGAATTTATAAAGCTAAGTAGGTTTGGTTTAAAAAATGGTAAAGTGAGGTTAAAATTCTGCGTTTTTGGGTAAATTGTAAGACTTTGAAATAATGTGTAAACGAATTGGTTAATGTCAGGCATTGTGTCGGGGTGACCCATGAGGGTAACTAAACACCTTAGACATACATCATATGATTGTTACATGTGCTTAAGCTTTTGGCTTAGTAGCGTGTAACACGAGTTATTTTGTTGTTTAGATTTGTGCTAGTTGTTTGTGAAGCTTTTTGTTGGAATCTTTTGGAAAGCTAAGCAAAGGTGAGTTTCATAGCCCCTTTTTCACATGTTATTTTGGGGTGAAAATGATGCTTGCTGTCGTGTTAAAATGTTTTTAAGCTTGCTGTAGTTATGTGTATTGGATCGTAGGCACGTTCCGTCCCGTTGTGTTGCAATAAGATATGTTTGGTATTGTGGATCCCAATATGAAAAACGAGGTGTGACGGTGGTAATACTGCATGAGCTAATATGAGGCCATGTAGCGCACATATGTAGTTGATATGATTGTGGATCGTGGGCACGTTCCGTCCCGTTGTTGTTATTTGTTGTCATGAATTGTTTTGGTAATTGCAGCAGCTAATTGAAAGTTTATTTTGGATATTATTGTATGTCGTAAACCTATGATTCTCGCTCAACTTTATGTTGACGTTTTAAGCATCATTTTTAGGTGAGCTTAATGGTGCTAAGATAGAGCAAAGTGGCTAGAAGAGACCGTAGGATGCTTGGAGTTTATTTATGCTTTCTATTTGAATAAATGCGTTTGCATGAATTGTTTGGATTATGTTTTTGCATGTCATTTATTGACGAGACCTCTTTCTCATTAATAAAAACACCATTAGGTTTTGGGTATTGTTATGACACTTTGTGTCTTTACTTTACTTTAGTTTTCATTTTAGTATTCTCTATATAGACACCATGTGTTGTGATGATATCCATTCTTGTTTACGCCTCGCGTTTCCGCCTTGGCGGGGTATGACAGTTTAAGAGTCGGTCTTTTTAAGTTTTCTATGCTATTACGTATTAATTTTTTTCTAACAATAACAAAATCCGGTGGCGAAGACTTAAGAGGGCTAAAAACGTGTTCTACCACTTTTTGGCTGGTCGACGAATCTACAGATCCAGGTATGGTGGATCCGTCCACCATTAAGGTGGATCCGTCCCTTGCCAATTCAACAATCGACCTAACAAAACTTATAGGTTTTGTTCCGCTCGTTGACGCATTACTTTTATCAAATCCTAAACCTATTTTACAACTAGGTGACTTTTGAACATTTAACATTTCTCTTAGTGAATTATCGCTTTTATCAAAGTTAACAAACTTAACTTGATTTTCTTTAAGTTTAGTGTTTTCTAAACGAATTTGTTGACATGACTCGCAACCAATATCAACTTCTTTGTTTCTCTCAAGTTTCTTAATTTTCTTATTCAACTCTAAAATTTCCTTTTCTAAAAGCTCTCTTTAAGTTTTCAAAATTTTATTTTTGTTGATGATTTTTAAGCTAATTTCACATAAGTTATCATATTCGTTTTGCATACTATCGTTATCAAAAGAAGAAGCATTATCACTAGAATGAGAAAAGTCAAGAGTTACCTCATTTGACGATTGATCCAGAGACACGTTTCATCGTTGATTTTATCCTCGACTTCATTTTCGCTATCGCTCCAACAACCTCCAACAAACTCGTTTTGATCTTTGTTTCGAGGAGGTTTTGGACAATCGCCAATGAGATGATTCGAATCATCGCATCTAAAACATTTCTTATCACTCTTGCCTTTCTTATCATCTTCTTCACTTCTCGTAGTTGTCTCACAAATCTACCCTTTCTTCTAAAGAACTTTTTGAAGTTCCTTACGGCCATAGCGTATTCTTCGTCATCGCTTTCGGATGACGAAGTTTCATCATCACTAGACTCTTTCTTAGCTTTTAAGGCAATTTACTTAACCCTTTCCTTTTTGCCTTTATAAATTTTGTAATCCTTTTCCATGACCACTTCATGTACTTTTAGATTTCCGATAAGCTCGTCTAAAGCTGGTGATGACAAATCTTTCGATTCTTCAATCGTTGTAACCTTTGCTCTCCATTTAGGATGTAGAGCTCTAAGAAACTTCCTAACATGGTTCTTGCTAGAGAAACCTTCATCAAGAGCTTTAAGACTAGTAATAATAGTGTTAAATCTAGCCAAATCGCTATCAATAGATTCTTCTTAAAAATTGTTCATATTGTTGAACAAGAAGATCAATTTGATTATCCTTTACTTGGCTATTACCTTGATGTGTGATTAACAATGATTGGCAAATATCTTTAGCCGTTTTACACATAAAAATTCTTTTGTATTGCTTTTTAGGTAAATCATTATAAAGAACCATTTTAGCTTCATTATTTTTAGCAAGTTTCTTTTTAAGATCATCGATTTGTTGTTCAAAGGGAACTACTTCTAAAACTTAGGTGACTTCGTTTTTGGCAACCGGTGGAAAATCACCTTTTAAGATAATATGCCAAAGTTCTAAATGTTTTGCTTTCACATAAGTTTCAAATCTATTTTTCCAATATATAAAACAATCGCTTTCGAAAAGTGGTGGTCTTTGCATAGATTGCCCTTCTAGATATTTATCGGAATCCATAGACCGATTCAAGCTTTAATGTACAATATACGTTAAAGATCTTGGGTGACCTTAGCTTCTGATACCAATTGTAGAAACTAGAAGGGGGTTGAATAGTTTTACTGTTTTAAAATTAAAACTTTGATTGTCTACTTATGTGAAGTCAAGAGATATACACAAGTGTATATGATAGCGATGTAATAAATGAATAAGTAAATACGAAATATAAATAAGTAAAGATAGGAAAGATCAAACCGATGACACAATGATTTATAGTGGTTCGGCTACGAAGCTTCTCTTCGCCCTACTCCACTCCTCAAGTACCCAACTTGAGAGTTTTATTCACTATGTCAACAAGCTCCCTTTAGGCGAATAAAACCGTACACGTCGCTTACACTTTTTCCGGTACTAAGCTAAATACCGAGTTCTACTTCGAAATAGAATCAATCTAACACACTAAGTATTTTAAGGCCTAAACTACTAACCTATCATACACATATGATAATCACAACACAAGAGATTAAAGAAAGATAAATATCACAAATGTGATGACACGACTAAACTAATAACACTTGAAGCTTGACGTCTTCGTTTGTGTTCTTCACTAAAGAGTGAAATAATTGGATCACTTGTAATGGATTATAAAACAAGCATAATGATCAAAGAATGTATAAAAATAAATATGCTAGAGAGAAAAATGTTGGAAAGGGTTGTCTAAAATGAAGACACGAGGTTGCTTTTTATAAAAAACATTTGAAATTCAAATTCTGGTCCAACAGCTATGTCGCACGGATCCACAGATCCACCTATGCCTGGATCCGTCTTTGGTTATGGTAGATCCGTAGGTAGCAGCTGGGACTTATTTTGTATTTTAATGATTAACCCTAAATCTTAACAAAATATTTTTATGTACTTAAAAATCAGATTGATTAGATTCTTCTAGAAGGAAAATATTTCTTAACATAAATAAGGAAAGATTTTCTATATTTGGAAAGATTTGAAAAGATATGAAAAGATTATTTCCATTTGTGGTTAATCCTATTTTTTCTTATATGATTAATATAACTAGCTTATAATTAATCATGGGTTTACTTGAAATCATTTGATTAGAAAAGGTTTATGCAAATGATTAAGTGTGAATGCAAGAAAATATTTTTTTATCATTAACTACGCTTTATAATGCCATATTCATACCTTAAGTGATTTGTCGTCGTCATGTAAACTTACGACTAAATAACTTATTTACGTAGACTTTTACGTAGTATGACATTATATTTGTTATTATCAAAACATAAAGATCGTTAAATTTAAATATAGTTTTTACGCGAATATTTGTATTAACAAAAATCATCATTGTCGAATTATGCACAACCTATATACGCGTCCATATCAAAACCAACATTCTTTAGGCATAGTATATCATGAAACATATGGGTCCTCTTGAATAGACCAGACAAACGATGAAATACCTCACCAAGGCACACCAACCTCGCAGCCAATCTTCCTTCAATCAACTACTGCAAACTTTTTTGAAAGAAATTACACAAAATACGTCACAGGATGATCAAAACATCCTTCGATTTTGTGTTTTGACCCCGATAACAGTGGTTGTCAAGCCGAATCAACCTCGTACTTAACCATCTTACGATTTTCCACAACCCAACTGATTACCCGAGTATAGGCACAAAATGCAAATGGCCCAACGAATCTTACTCATGGACTAAGGTAATAATATTTAGTTTCCTAAAAAACAACCTAATTAAAAAATGACATATGCACTTCAAAAAAGAGCGCATTAACAACCAAACAACGTCGTTTTGCATTAAAATCTTCCAAAATCATAAAATGTTAATTTTTAAAACCAAAACGTCATCGTCCGCTAGGCGTCACGTCACCATAATGTCAGCTTTGTTTGAGAAAGAATGTATAAAACGAATGACGGTCACTCAGATCGGTAGAAATGTATCTGCACATAGTTGAAATAAACACCATGGTTGCATTAATATAAATGCCCTACCTAAATGCGCTTATTCTCAATATCTAACCAAAGTCATAAACATACAATAGATCTATAATCATCGCCAAACAGACTTCAAACGATATAACATCTAATGATCTAGTTAACAACATCTAATGGCCCAATTACCAAACGACGTGTATAAAACCACAAAACGACATGTATAAAACCACAAAACGACATGTATAAACCCATCAAAATTGAAATATATTTATCACTTTCATCGTCAATGTCATCTCTAAGCGTACATTTCATGTAAATATGAAAACGGTAAAAAGTAAGAATAAACCACAAAACCTATCTTATAACTCAATTTGTGAACTAATATCATATAGATAAGCCAATTACTTGCTTATAAATGGAAACAGTCCTCACGAAGTAAAATTAAATACACTTGCGACAAATGATAAACACGAATCCAAGTCAAAAACAGCCCTGTCGCAACGTGCGGACACCAAAACCTCGTTTTGGTTCAGTATTGCATGGAAAAAAAATTACACATACAATACTTTATGTTTTAATTCGAAAAGAACATACATACACGGATGCTCTTACAAGTTACAAGTATCAACAAATATAAGAGTGAAAATTTATCGAGTAGGCACTTGGAAAACTATGTTACCAAATACAACCATTGAAAATTATGACACCAAAAATGACACAACGCGTAAAAAGCATAGTGCATGGTATTTTGGATTCTCTACGCATATATTTTGTTGTTGTTTAAATTAAATTAAAAGATGACACATAACATTACAATCAAAAACTTTTGCTCACACCTATATTTACCAGCACCACTTTATTAAATTAACTAGCGTAAGGTGTTGACATGTGGTAGTGCGAGCAAAACTTTTTGCTCGCCGCTTTATTTGCCCCCACTATTAATTTGAGAGTGTAGAGTAGGATTTTGACATGTAACAGTAGGGGTGCTCACGATCCGAAAACCAGACCCGACCGGCCAAGACCGGTCTGGACCGAGGTCGAATTGGTGCAAAACGCCAGATCGAGGACCAGACAGAAATGGTACGGTCTGATCCGGTTCGGTCTTCGATCTGGTCCGGTACTACAAGGCATAATCATCGGGTTTTTTGTAAGACCGAACCAGACCGACCGGACCGAGGACCGAATGTAACAAAAAGCATGGACTGAGGACCGGACCGAAATATGTTCGGTCCGGTCCGGTCAATCCGGTTCAGTCCCGTTTTCCGGTCTGGTCCGGTCGACGGTCCAATATGCTCAGCCTTATGTAACAGTGCGAACACCCTTTTATAAAAGTACTTTGATATTAAATAAGTTCAACCCAAACCAAATGTTCTCGCTCTTTTTTTTCCTTTACATAACAACGAGAATATAACACGTGGCATAACGCACAAAATGGTACAACATACAGATGGATTTGCGCGCAGAGGGCAACTTTTTTTCTTTGGAAAATATGATTATAGTATTAGTGTATAGTATTATGTATTTTATTGTATTAGCCCATATTGTATCTACTCTAAGGCTTGGCCCAATACGTGGGAACCCTAGCTCTCTACTTGTATATATACATATGTACATTTCAATATAAAGCATCTCATTCACACAGTCAATATACAATTAATATGGTATCAGAGGGGTAACCTCAATCTTCTCCATAGATTCTCTCATTTCCAAAATCAACACCCCGCTCCTCTCCCTAACTTTTCTCCTTTCTAAAAACAACACCCCGCTCATCTCCTAAATTTATCTTTGATGTGTTGTCGCGTAGGGTCAATTTATTGATTACCAAGTTTTACATTTATATTTAGCCGACTTATCCTAAAACAACACTTTAACGGGCAGTGTACCCGATCGGATGGAGTTTCGTGGTAAGTAAGGTGTCGAACACTAAGAGTGAGGTTGTTAACCTTATAATCTATCAGCATTTAATTACTCTAGTTAAGTTAATTCTAATTACTTGTTAAACCTATGCTATATACGCTTCTAACAGATATGGGGGGTTTTCATCCTGAGAGACTGTCACAGGTTTTATGGTGACAATAATCAATTCTAAATACAATAAACATGCAATAAAATAATCAGAAGATAAAAGAGAGGTACAAGCCAAATAATAGAAAACTGTATTAGCCATATTAAATCCGTTTAAATGTTGGTTTGTTTATTTAGTGTAATGATTCCTTATCTTGAAGCGGCATATCATTCTTAAGACTTAGGCGGGACATCATCCTAAGACCTAGACACGTTGAATCCTATCACAATTAACGCGTTAGCATAAAGCATCCGTTAGTTTAATTATAATATATCTAGGGATTATAGCAATGGTGATCTTGATAAACCCTAGCCCATCGAGACTTTACCCACTTACTGTTTGACGGTATTTTATATACTGGTAGTCCACTATTTAAATCTTTATCAATTAATCAAGAACATACTTGTTGAAACATTACGGGTCACCTACCGGTCCAACTAAGCTCTTAATTTAAAGATAAAGACAAAACTTTATTTGTGATCCTATTGGTCCAGTAATATAAAACATGATATGGAGAGATATCCCAGTATCTAGCTCACTTGTTAGGCGTAACTAGACCCAGATGAATGATAGGTCGCATATTCAAACACGTAGACAAGTATCATGTGATAAACATAATTAAACTCTCAACGATAAATTAAGAAAATCGATTTTAAAACAAACCAAACATTAAATCTTCATTAAGATGGCTAATATTAAAGGGTATTAGCCCATAACTATAACAACTCAGTATTTTCATCAATGTAATATCCATCTATTAAATTAGATGCAATGTAACATCTATATATACCACCTTTTTACAGGAAATTTTTTTCTTTATTCTATTATGTAACGTAGTTTACATAACTAAAGTAAACGAGCTCACGCAATAACCAATGTCATCTATATCTATGTTTATATCATGTAAACATCCTAATATGTCAAGTCAATGTTCTAATATCATTTTTACCAGATACGTTATTCATTTAACATAGTTTTCATGACATTATTTCTAAATGAACGTTATCCGTTAACGTTTATATCAAAATCCTAATTATATGTAAAGTTTACATACAATATCAATGTACAAGCAAACAAGGCAAGTGTACAAGTAACCAATGCATAAAATTCAAATATAATTTCCCTCTAAAAAATGTACAAGTCATTAAAACTCAAGGTACAATTAAAAAATGCACGAATTCAAAATAGTCATTTTCCCTCCATTTTTCTTAAGGATTTCGTACCATCACTTTAACACAAGGTACAAGCTTCTAATTCACAACATTTAACAAGTTTTACTCTCTAATCCTAACCTTAATCCACGGCTAAAAATCAAAAACCCTAACCCGAAATAAAACCAAAGCCGACACCCCTTTATTTTGTTTTTAACCCATTTTAAATCTCAAGCACCACCATGACATCACTACCATGTCACCAAGCAACTATACAAGCACCTCCATCACCACCTTGGCCACCAAGTTTGTCTTGTCACCTCCTTGTCATCCCATGATAAGTCGCGCCCCTCAAAACCCTTACAACTCTTCATAGCTACTATCCTAGCTCACCTTACTCACCCTCTAGCCATCTTAAGTCATCACTCTACACCCTTGGTCCTTACTCCAAGCCTCAACCCTTAGCCACCAAGTTTTCGAACACTATAAATAGGTCGAACCCCTCATCACTTCAAACACACCTCAAATATTCAACACACACGAAAATGGAGCCTTAATCAAGATCAAAGAAGAGAAGTGAAGCCCCAAGATCAGAATTGAAGCCAAGAAATCAAGAGAAAGAAGCTTTGAAGTCGTTACTAGGCGTATGAAACCAAAAACCCCTCATACGACCCATTTTAAGCTCAAGTAAGCTTATATCTTGTTACATAAGCTCATTTTCTATTTTAAATCTTTAATAAGTTTCCTTATGATCATATATAAGCCTCTTGATAAAAGCTTTGAGCCACAACCGATGCGTGTTAAAATTTAAAAACCAAACGCGCCCTATGAAACCCTAAAAAGCCATTTTCTTCAATCCTATAAGCTAAGATCATAAGCTGTTATAATAAGCTATTCCTATAAGCTCATTTGTCATTTCTATAAGCTTTTTAACAAGTCTTAAATGTTCAAACCCATTGGATTATGAATTCAAACCCAAACGGCCCATTTTTAAGATTTTAAGTTCATAAGCCCTTTATATAAGCTATAAGCTCGTAAACTCTACTTATCATTATTATGGTTTTTGGACATGTTTTGTAAATTAAATCCATGCAAGGGGTATATATTGTAAGTATTTTGGAAATTATAACTAGAGGGGCTGAAAATGTAATATTCCTAAAGTTATAACTACAAGGGGCTGTTTTGCCAAGTTTTAAAGTCAAAGGTTTAATTTATATATACTTTATATATATAAAGGATTAATATTGTAAATTAAATATAAATCAAGGGTATATATTGCCATTTTTGCATTCTTAAAAATATAAAATGTAATATATTTATATAAATTATAAAAATATATATAAATATTATTAGACTCGATTTTATTAAAACCCGACACATTTATCGTTAATAATCATCGATCGGCGCATTATAAATCAATTACGTTATATATTTAATGTAATTTATCATCGACTAGCTTTTGAAGAAACTTAAAATCTTATCGTATCACGTTACTAGGGAATTTCATGTGAGGGGTTTCATTTGAGTATACGTTTTGACGAGTTTGCTGAATTTACGATTTAAAGTGTCATGGCTCCTCAAACATTTACTGCATGACCTCTGAATTATGATAGCCCGAACAATGATACAATATTAATAATTCAAAAGTAATATGTATGATTAAAGCTTTGAAATATAAACAATCAAACTAAGACTTGACATATTACCCCAGGTTGCGTGACAAGGCCGTTACTTTCACTTGATATACTTTTGCCATCAATCAGATTTCCCTGTTAAGGTGAGTTCATAGCCTCGCATTTTAATCTTTAAATGTTTCATAAACCCGCAAGGGGGATACATGCTATCAACCATGAATACAAGTGTTTAATTTCAAGTTAATACAAAGTTCTTAAAAGTTTTCCCACCAGAAAGAAGCAAATTTTAATGACTTTGATGTCAAGCTCGTGAAGGATTTGCATACTACTAACTTTGATCAGTTCATTGCGATATCTTGAACAACACGGAACTCTATGCAAATGAAGTACAGTCTTTTACGTGCATGCAATTAAGGATCTACTTGACATTCTGTGCAAATCAGCAAATGACACCACCTCACTTTAACACTTATCAGTCTTTATACAACAATTCTCAGATTCAACAACAGTTTTCACCATCTCAGTATGGATAAATTCATCCCACTCAACATTACTCATCAACTTAACCATCACAACCTCAATTCAATCAATCATTAGTTCAACCATCATATCCATATCAGTCTTAAATGAATCATCAAACCTTATCCATTCCACAAATTGCTTATCAATCACCTTAAGTTTCTACACAACCAGTGACTGAGCCGCCTCTTATAGACTCAGGTTTTGATGTTCCTATATTCTCTCTAGGGGATGATCAAATTGCTTGTCTCAACAAAGCAATGGCTTTTCTAATAGCTGTAGTTTCCTCAAGGTTCCCCTCAACCAATAATCAACTTAGAACTTCCTTGAATCCAAGAAACCAAGCCACTATTCAAGATGGCAGAGTCACAGTGCAACAAGTACAAGGGAGACAATGTTAAAGTTATTCTGGTACTGGGTATAAGAGTAATGCTACTAGCTTTGGGGGAAATAATGCAAGCGGACAGGCAAGGGTTGTTAAATGCTACAACTGACAAGGTGAAGGGCATATGGCTAGACAATACACTCAGCCTAAGAGACTAAGGAATGCAACATGGTATAAGGAGAAAGCAATGTTAGCTGAAGCTCAGAAAGCTGGACAAATTTTGGATGAAGAGCAACTCGCATTTCTTGTAGATCTAGGGGTTCTAGATGGTCAAGTTGTTCAAAACAATTCAATTCCAACAATGCTGCTTTTCAGACTAAGGATCTTAATACTTATGATTTTGACTGTGATGATATCTCGAATGCACAAGTGGTTCTCATGGCTAAAACATATTCCTTTTGTTCTGACAATTATATCTGAGGTACCTCATTCTGAAACCTATCTTAATGATATGGTAAATCAAGGTATGCAGGCAATGCATAGGATTTTGATAATAACTCACAAAGCTGTGGATTTTACAAATAATGAGATATATAGTGATAGCAATATCATTCTGCACTCTTAATATTTGCAAGAAACACAAGTAAATGTTCAAGAATCTCTTTTGCCAGGCACAACAATGATTCATTGATTTTATCTGTGATAAGAACAAATGTCGGACAAATGAATAATCATGTAATAATTAGGAAAAGGTAATAAGGAACATATAATGAAATCAGTAAAGCTGACGCTAGAGAGATATAAAGAACGAGTCAAAACTTTTGAACAACGTCTTAATATTGATTTAATGTGTTCGTGAAAAATGATTGATTCTCAAAATGGATGATTATGATTAAGGGGAGAAGGCTTGCACTATAGAAACAAGTTGACTCACTTAAGCAAAATCTCTTTAGAAACAAATCAAGAAAGGAATGTTTATTGCAAACATATCACGTTTGAAAATGAATCGAAGAAAAGGGAAGATAAATATATGGAAAAATGAAAATTGATTTGGAATAAGAAGATAAAGGAACTTGCTATAATATCTTTTTAAGTGGGTCAATCGGCTCAAACGGTGCACATGTAAAAACTAAGCCACAAGCCTTCTATGATAAATATACATAAACAAGCCTAGGATTATCCAATTCCGTTTCACCTTAAGATAGCTCAGCGGATTACAATCAACCTTTGTTGATTGGTTATTGTGTATATCTGATAAAACATAGTTTGCTATGGCTTGTGATTGATTGATTGAGAAAAAACATTGATTTTGGAATTCGATGAGTCGACCAAAAAATGTCCGAAAAAGCAAAGCGTATCCTGAGGTTTATTAATAAAAATTTCTCATAAACCTATGATTATGAAAAGTTAAATAGACAAACTGAAGATTTTGGGAAACGTTTTGCTCCACAACAAGAATTGTCGGCTAAACAAGCTTCCTGGTTACGTATGTTTGATCCTACTAGTAAACCTTCTGATGCATTACCTGTCAAAATCGAAGCTCCTAATGAACTTCTTAAGATAAGCTTGGTGAATGAAGGCCTTAAAAAGCATAAATTCCACCTTGCCAAGTTTGACAATGTGGTGAAGATAAGGACTACACCTAATTTGCCGTTACAGAAGGATGAAAATGGAGGGTTTGAAAACATATTATCAGCTGTTGTTTAACAATGAAATTATTCCATTTCTAAAATCTTTAAAAGATATCTTCAATGTGTTTGATAGAGATATTTTAAATGAAATAATGGAAGTAAAGACAGTTTTTGACCAAATAGACGCTGTCTGTTCAAACAGGTCTTCAGTCGACAACAATGTTGTAAATTGCTAAAAGAATTACTTTAGGAAAATGATCGGACTCTTACAACAAATTCATTGTTTCAAGATGTTCTTTTAATGTGATGAATTTCTATGTCGTTGATGTGGTGAAAACTGTAGAATATTGGAGGAAATAGAAACAGATCTTGTAACTTCTTGGAGGCAGAGCTTTTGAAAATCAAAATGCGTTTAATATTTTTTTGGAAAACGTCACTCACACAAACTTGAAAAGACATTTATTTCTATTGAATGCCCAATACAATATCAATCAAGGAAATTTTTCAAAAACATGAAATCTGGTGATAATCAAAATGCTCTTGGAAATTCCATAAAATATTTTGAAAATAATGATTGAAAGCTCGCTGATAGACAAAGACAGGTTACCATTCTGTAAGTTGAAAGGGACATGATAAAAATTAATCGATGAGAAACGTCTCAGATGAGAATGTCAGTATGGCATTATTGTGAAATTAGAGTACCAAAAAATGTGGAACTGGAGAATAGTGTGATAGAAAAAATTTGATTTGAAAACGAGCGTCTTTGTAATGAAATTAATCATGTGAAACAGGTTTTTAAAGAGCAGTTTGACTCAATTAAAAAGACACGTGTTCATACTAAAGATTAGAGTGATCTTTAATGACAAACAATGAACTAAATCTGTTGAATTTGAGGATTTAAAAAGCTCAAATTCAAGATAAGGTTTTGTGATAACGTCATTGAAAAACAATTTACAAAAAGTAAAAAAGAAAAGAAATTATTGATATTGCTGCACAAATACCATCTGTCAACACTATTGTTCCAGGAATGTTCAAGCTAGATTTAGAACCTTTGGCTCCTAGGTTATTGCAAAATAGGGAAGCTCACATAGATTACCTTAAGTACACTCAGGAACAAGCTGATATTCTTTGGGAAATAGTCGAACAAGCTAAAGAAAAACAACCTTTGGATAAAGAGTTAGACTTTGCCTATAAGCATGCCCAATGAATTCAGGAGTTACTTGTATATGTTCGAGATACATGCCCTAATGTGATTAATCTTAGTGCAAAAAAGGTTGTTGTCACACCTAAAAACAAGGTCAAGAAAGTTAGGTTTGCTGAACCTCTCACATCCTCAAGCAACATTAAACAGGTAGGTCATCAAAAACATCAGATTCTAACACACATGTGTTGTCTTCTACAGGATTGAAGTGTTCTACTAGTAAATGCGGATCAAAGCCTACTGGCAATAAAAGGAATGATAGGATCTCGCAAACACCAAGTAGGAACATGAAGAATAAAGTAAAAGCCCAACCTAGGAAAGTTAATAAAAAGAATTGTGTTGTTAAACCAATTCATGATGATAATGTTAAGCATTCACTGTTAAATGCGAATTATGAACCTATTTGTGCTACTTGTAAGAAATCTTTGTTTGATGGTGTTCATGATATGTGTTTTCTTGATTTTGTGAAAAATGTGAATAGTTGTGCTAAATCTGCTAAGAAACATAAAAAAGAAAATATTTGGAAACCTACGGGTCATATATTCACTGAAGTAGGAAGGATTTAAGTGGAAACCAACAGGCAGAACTTTCACTATAGTTGGTAACTCGTGCCCTTTAACTAGGATCACTTCAGCTAACGTAGTGCCTCCTAAGAAAACCACTTCCCATTCAGTTGAAACACAAAAACCAGAGCTTAAAGTCTACAGCAGGAAACCCAAAAATGTTAAAAATGTAGGTTCAAGTAAAAAGGCTAAGATTGTAGAATCTAAGAATGCTAACCACTCGGAACCCAATCATACTTGGGGATCCAATGCTACAGATATTCCATCGTCTTCTTCTCTTGTCATGACAGGTTGTCCAATTATCTCTGGTATATGGACGTCCAAATTTCACAACAAATATGACCAGGGAACCGCTCTCAACTCATAACTTTGTTAGTAAATTTCCTAGGTACAATTAATTTGTGAACGACCATTAGATTGGCAAGAATTATGGGTAATGGTGAACTATCAGCTCGGAAATGTTACTATTAACAAAGAGTAAACTACGTCGAGGGCTTGGACATAACTTGTTTTCTGTTGTCAATTTGCGAAAAAAACGCGGATCTTGAAGTCACATTTTCGGAAAAACACTATGCTTTTTCGAAATTTATATGGTGTTGATGTAACACCCCCAAAAAATCACAACGCGCGGAATACCACATAGGAGTGCCTACTACATAATACACAGCGGCATATATACAAGAGACACCTCTAAAAATGTCGTTTGTAAAACAATCTCGTTGAATTTTCCGAAATCAAATAAGAGTTGTCCCATAATTGCATCACCATGAAAAAACTTGATGTAAAGACTCTAATTGTCACATCAAATAATTCCAAGCATCTTAATCACCTGAGAAAAACATGCTTAAAAGTGTCAACATTAAAGTTGGTGAGTTCATAGGTTAGTTCAAATATGATTGTAAGTTTCAAATGAATGTATTTGTCCACTGTGTCATCACAATACCATGTAAAAATCCCAAAGATTTATAAAGAATGCAAGACACATTATGTCACCAAAGTACAATCTTATCCTAAAGATTTATAAAGGAAGCACGACACATTTATGTCATCCAAAGTACCATCTTATCCCAAAGATTATAAAGAATGCATGACCAATTAATTGTCCACCTAAATTTCAGTATGTGTTTGCCACTTTACTCAAGCATAGTAAATATTCGTGTGATATAAAACAATGATTCGAATACTCTACAGTCATGAAACTGCGACGTAGACTGGTATAGTATGCACTTAATTCAAGGCACCAATAAAAATGTACCCATGCGCAGTGTTCCCATCCAAGAACACCCGGAGCGTAATAAAAAATATTGTGTTCCCCTCATGGGTGTTCCCTCTAAGAACACCCGGGCATGTATGCAAAATCATAAAACTCGTAATGATATTTTTCTAAAAATATCCATTCTAAACATCGGTCATAGGTGTGGTGGTTGCGGCAGTTCTCTTTGGTGGAATTTTGATTTAGATCCACCAGAATACAATACACGTGGGATTTCAAACAATCACAATCATGACATTATAAAATGCATCCACCTCATATAAGATTTGAAAACATATATGATAATTAATAACGCAGGCGTCAATCCAATCGTAATCCGACAATCATTTCGAATGTAAAGTATGTATTTGTGACCAAAAATGAAGTCAAATAATGTATCCCATAACAAATTATGTAAATGAGTATGCAACCAATTTGTAATCAACCATGTAAACGCATTTGCAAACAAGCATGTTCTCACTCTAAATATATGTAAAACGAGTAAAAACAAGGGAGCTATAAACTCACCTTGATCAAAGACTACGATCAAATAATCCAAATAAATCACAACCGAATCTGCAACGATCTCGACCACGACATATAATTATGTCGCTCTTTTATAATACACGTATTAAATACGATCAACGATGCGTACATCGTAACGACGAAAATCATACATATTTTAATATGTATACATACATATATACATGTGATGAGAAATCCACTTGCGCGTCTTTAAACCTTAACCCTTAGTATATTATATGAATATATACTATTTTCCGTCCAATTATAGCTTATGTCGAATATTTACCGAAAGTTACTATTTTTAGACCCTTCCCGTTTTTAGAACATCCGAAAAAGTGGTATTAAATATAATTAATTGAAATAACTAGATCAATCCGACTTTAGTTTTGTACCGCTATGTCTTAATTTTTAAAACGCAGACAATCCTGCGGCAAAGTACAATGTCATTTACGAACAATTTCGTGTTTCACCGGATGCTGAAACGGACTCGAAAGTGATCAAATCGTTTAATTAATGATCTGTCAGATTAAATATATTAAATTAATTTATTTTCTATTAAAGTGTATGATCTCGAATTTCACTCCTTAGTTTCTCGTCGTGATTGGGGAGTTAAAAGTCCCGTCTTCATTCAAAACGTCCGGTCAAATATTAATTTGTTATATTTTATAAACGAAGTTGAACTTAACACAGTCTGAATCCCGATCTCAATGCTTCCGTTTTTCTGCCCACAATGTACCGTTACAAAAACGCGCCAAAGTCCGTTTTTAACTCAAAACTTATCTAAAATGTGTCTCTTATGGCTTATAGATTAATATCAATTCCCGTTTTAATATTAATACATATTATACTGACCCCCCCCAAAACGCCGCAGTTTATAGATTTCATCACATTTTAATTAATCCGATAAATTTAATGAAACAATCAAAATACTTTTGTGGTGCAAAACTAAACTCACCCATTTCGGTGTCACCACAATCAAACGCACCCATTTCCGTTGCAAACCCAAACCAACCCAAACCCGACGCACCCCGTGTGGTGATAAACCACGGAACCAAACGCACCCTAACTGTGGTGAAACCACGGCCAACAAACACCCCCTAGCTGCTAAATCTATAAACAAAACGCACCCTTCGTTGGCTGTCACAGCCAAACACCCCTTAATTAATCAACCAAACGCCCCTTAAATGTTTACATCAAACCAAACACGCCCTATGCGGGCCGATCACGAACCCAAAGGACCCGTGCGGTCTTAAAACCCGCACCAAATCACCCTTGTGCGTGGATAGTTAAGACAAACGCACACTTGGGTGTTTGACAGCCAACGCCCCTTTGTGGCGCTATTCTGATATAACCAACACGCCCACCTCTTTCTTGTTTTTCGCAATCCAACGCACCCTTGTGCATTATTTTAAACAAACGTGCCCTATGTGTCACAACACTAATGCCCGAACGCAGCCACCTCCTTGGCTGCTGTTTCTGTCAAGAAACAAACAAACACCCTTGTGGTACCCAAACCAACCCCGCATCTCTCCTCCCCCTATACACGGCTGTCCCACAGCCAAAACAGCAACTACTTTTTGAGACCCCGTAACCCTAAGAACCCTCGTGGGTGTTCATTAACAACCCATCACACCCCTCTGGTGGTTGTTTTACACACGAACCTAACCACCTTCGTGGTGGTTTTTACCACTGAAACAAACACACCCATCGTGGTGGTTTTCGGTGTGGGGAGGTGATGGTGACTATGATGGTATGATGAGGATGGTGTTGGTGGTGATGGTGGTGATGAGAGGGTGGCGGTGGCAGTGGTGGTGTGGAGGAGCGAGTGGGGGAGAGTGACCTAGGGGATCGGGTAGATCGGTTGATGAGGTTCATCTTTGGTCTTGGCCGGAAAAGTCCGCCGGAAAAGTTTTCCGGCGGCGGCGGGAGCTCGCCGGAGAAGATGAGAGGGAGAGAGAGTTAAATGTGTATGTGTGTGTGTTTTATAATTTTAATGAAAATGAAATGTAAAGTTTGATATTTATATAAAAAGGAAAGTGACAAGTCCCCATAGTTTAGGGTCTATTTTGTAACTTTATAGTATAGTTTTGATACGTAACGGTTCGGGCCTCGTTTGAATGGCTTAACGGACGATTCAACTCTTGAAACTTGCGCCATTGTTTTCCGAATCATTTTTCTGATAAAAATGAGTATTCACTCGACTAATTTTCGTAAACGTTTTATAAAATTTATTTAAAACGTTTATTATTTATTTTGTATATTTCCGATAAACTTGTCCGTAAAATGATCATTTTACTCGAATATTTGCGTCTTCAACAAACGTCACTGAATAAAATGTTAAATAATTTATTAAATATTCTTATTTAATAAAACGTGATAATTAAATGTAATTTAATTATTTTTGTGCCGGTACTCGTTCTTGATTCTAAAATCTTGCGAGGGCATTTCAGTCACCTTCTGACTGTTTTCGGGTCTCGGTCAAAACTAAAAAGTTGTCAGGAATGTCGTTTTACTTCAAATTGCTTTAGAGTCCGAATAATGAAAACGTGCTTTAGATGGTCGTTCTTATAAGTCAAGCCAGACCCTAAAAGTCAAATTTTGAAATTGTCATTCAAAATTTTGAAAATTCTCGGATGTTACATGAGGTTTGATAAAAATCTCCTTTGATAAGGTAATTTCAACATGTGGTTGAGTTTCTATTTTTTTTAGCGTCTAAGAAAGTCAGAAAAAATTATATTGTTGCTCCGAGAGCGTAAATATGTTATTTTGTATTTTACGGCGTTTCCCCGAGATTTTTGTAAAAAAAGTATGTCAAGGGTCGAGCCTTACGTGTTTTAATGTTTTATTAAAGGTTTTAAACCATATTTAGTGGGACGGGATAAAATTTTACGAAACGTGTGGTGAACCGTGTCCTAGGTTGGCTAGGTAACGAAATAAATAACCATTTTGTACTAAACTTGGAAGGACTAAAAGAAAGGAGGGGCTAATGTTGTCAAGTGAGCAAAGTTATTTTCTATAAATAACACCATACTCACACATACATACACTCTTTCACAAAATTTGTTCTCTCCTCTCTTCCTCCTCTTGTTGCCGTTTGAACACCACCACCCCTACAAAAATCATCACCACAAATTATTTACTTACATGCATTATGATATATTAATAGATTATTAATCCTTGTTTAATCCTCCATATTTCCTACTAAGAAAACCTCACATGCACTAAGTTTTCAAGAAGTTAGATTTTTGGTGTGTTCTTGTGATTTTCGAATATAAAGGAGTGTTCAAGGGTGTTAGATTGTTGATTTAAAGGCTTGGTTTGGTTGGAAAAGGTTTTGGTTTGGTCTTTGCTTGCTTATCCGTACGGTTCAACCAAGGGGGAAGCGAAATCGATTTTTTTTCTATCTTTGTGAGCACTTATTTATGTTTATGTGTTGATTTAATTTATGTTATTACATATATATGGTTATTGCTAGATGATTCAAGTGTAAAATTGATTTGAAAGTGTTTTGAGTATGAGCATGTTTTTGATAGTTTTAGTACATGTTTTTAGGCTAGTTAAACATGTTTTAATAGTTAGATTTTGATAAAAATGTGATTTGGTATGACTTTGGGTTGACTTCATTTGACCAGAAAGTTTGACTTGACCGTGGCGTGTCGAGAAATTTTTGAAATCTTTTTTAGGCTTTTGAAGATGATAAAGGATGTTTTAAGGTCCGTTTTCATATAAGGTGGGCCTGCAACTCCTAAAAACGAACGTTTTACGGCCGAGTCAATTTTGGATATTTTTGGGGTAAAAAGTCAACTACGAACTTTGACTTTTGAAAGTCAAACTTGCGTAAACTTTTAAATAAAGACTATAATGAGCAAAGGGTTCGTAATGTTAGTTAAGTTGTAACGAAATATGAAGTTCGGATTATATTATCCTTACTTTCGGCAAGCTTTCTAAAAATGGAAACTTTATGGAAAACGTTATATTATTGTTAAGTTCGTCAGAGTGAATTGTTTTGCGTTGCACTTGGAGATTATAGTATATGATTGTATATACGTAATAATGTTACATATATATATATATGCAAGTATGCATTATATGAAATATTATACTTTTAGTCACTTACCGCCATATATGTATTATATAGGTCGCGGTTAAGACATGAAGCAAGTTATGCTTGTTGAGTTGACTGATTTTGTAAGCAATAAGAAACACTAACTAGATTCGATCCGGAGGTCGTGGAGGATCAAACAAATAAGAAGCCATTTTATTTCGAGAGATAAAGGGAAAAGATGTGTATGTGTTTTAGAGAGAGAAAGAACACACACACCTTATGAGAAAATGATAATGAATCCTCACCCCTTCATGGAAGTATGGAGGGGGTATATATAGGTCAAGACAAGGGAAACTATTATAACTTAACGATTCTAGTCCCTGTAAGTCTTGCCTAATGATAACTAGTGTAATTCCGGATAAGTCAACATATTTTAAGGCTAACAATCTTCCTCCAATATGTGGACATATGAAATTACTTACAATGTTCTTATCAAGTATAATTACAATAAAATAATGTCTTCCAAAGCTGAAGATGTCTTCGAAGTTCTCTTGGTCTTGAAACGTGTACTCCAGCTTGGATCTTCATTGTCTTTACTTGTTCTGGAACCATTGTAGTATGCATGAGTTGGATTAACTTCCCCCCAATCCATGCAGCATGTCTTAAAAAGCTTTCTTCATAGACTCCTTTTTGGCGAAGTTTCTGAATCAGCTTCCCCCTAAACCAACCTATCTTGAGCAGATTCTGAAACATTGATGTAGCTCCAACCAACTTCTATATGTCATTGATGTGCACAGTGGAATTTTGTAGAAGAGAAACCACACCAAGTACTACTGCTACTTGTCATTGGGTCTTGGTGAATATTCGTTCGGAGGTACATGCGAGAAATCAGCAACAATTCTTCTCACGTATGCAGAATACTTCACGAACCGTACTAGGTAAAGTAGTATATACTACTTCCCCCTGGAAGTTGACATGGTAACATCAAAGTCAACTAAGTCCTGGATGTACACATTTCCCCCATGATGGTTGCGAACTCTCGAAAGCATCATTGTCGTGTACGTCCATATACTCGAGAAGTTCTTGTCTTAAGCACAAATATTGAAATCCAAACGAACCATTACTCTCTTGACTTCAGAAACCGTAGTAGGAGATGAAGCAAAAATCAAGAAAACTTGGTAAGATCAAGGTCTTGTATATGAAGGTCGTTGAGGATCTTTAAGAACTTTGCTTAGACTGTGAAGTACCTTTGTCTTCGAATAGCACAATTATATCCCGTGAGAATTGCTGATTACATCTCATCCTTTAAACTCTCTAGCTAACTTACTAACCTCGTATTCTGTCGGCTATTGTTGTGACCACTTGGTGAAGTAAACCCGATATACCACACTTAAAACTGAAGTAGAATCCCCCAAATTTGTTACTTAATCTTGCACTGTTGTTGATTGAAGGACGGTGCAAGATTAAATCTATAAGTACTCTATACTCAACCAGAAAAGTATAAGAAGTACAACACCTCTTGAAGTTATCCACATCAACATCTACGTGTGACACTAAGTACTACAATGTAACTCCTTTAAGTGATAGCTATAACCCGTGAGCACTACAATGTAACTCCTTACATCAGGAAATAACTAGATAATCCAAGTCTCAATCATAGTTGTATACGTTCAAGCAAGTCATTAATCGATAGATTGGGTTTGAAGAAAAGGGGTAGAAAGTAGAAGGAAGTCTCGATGATGAAATAAGTAGACGCCTTCGTGAAACCCACTTCAATCTCAAATAAGGGATACCAAATCAACTTCGTGATCACTTGTCATCATAATCCGAATCTTTAGCCGTTTGTCATTTTAGTGAATCTTATTCAGATCGTTTTAGTGTTATGTATCGTGTTTGTTGTGTTGTTGTTCAAGAATGTTATTGAACTAGGAAAAATATTATTTTTTGAATTATCGTCAACGAATAAACATTGTCTAGTTCAATTTGTCATGATAGTGTCCTATACCCGGCTTAATCATCGTACCCGGACTAATCCAATAACATCAACCCATAAGCATTGTCGGCCATATAGCATAATTCAGCCCATGTTTTATTAACCATAATCGTGTAGCCCATGATCCCAACCAATAAATATTCGGCCCACTCTAAAAAAAATAGAATTCGGCTTGCCCAATCATTTGCATAATAAAACAATGCACATAGCCCCTTAAAACAACAATATGGCCCATCTCATTGATTGGAAGGCCTGGTCTAAAAGAGAATTAGGATAAAACCATACTAAATCCCTAATTATTCTCACATACAACTAACCCTAATCACGTCTGCAACCGCCCCCATAATTTTTTCTTCCTCCATACGTAGCAACCAAGACCAAATCCCACCTGAAGTATTACGTTTTTGCTTATGATAATCAAACAGTGCCAAAAACGTGAACCACCTTTAATGGAAAACAATATAATCTCATTTGATATTTATGCCTATGTCTTCGTCTTATCAAGAACGCCATCAAGATCTCTATCAAGAGGTCTCAGGTAGGTTTGTATCTTATTTGTTCTTGTGTTCAAACGAAACCAAGATTGATTATAACATGATTGTTATAAGTCAACCATCTTATTCACACACACTTGTGTAATCAACCATCTTATTTTCTCTCTCTTGTTTCTCTCTCTAAAATTCTTTATCATCTCCTTTCTATTTTTCTTGTTTCAAATGGTGAAGTGAAGGTGATT